>JAZBHA010000055.1:35785-76499 GCA_037464855.1 Iselma pallidipennis | reverse complement strand
TTTCCATCATCCGTTTACGTTCCGTTACAAAAGACATCTGCATTACTCAGGCTGGTTAAATTACATTTACTTTTACAGAGACATTTTTCTTTTCCACGTTTTCATACTATGTGATAAAAATTTTTCTTTGTTTACACATTATTTCAATAACTACATGCTTTTTCAATAATAAAACTGTAATGTAATAATGGCCTATTGAATTTTTGATAAGGTATTCGACATATATTTTTGATTGAAATTACCTCCTATAAAATTTCTCTCTGTGATTAGAAAATTTCAACTTTCCTCGAAGCTTCACTGATGAAATTGTCCCGACAACCGTAGTAAATTGGTAAAGTAGCATATCGGAGGTGACTATAACTGGGCCTAATTGATAATCCGCCAGGAAACTTCCAAGATCATCCCTTTCATATTAATTTAGTTGGAGTAGATAACAGTCACGGTGAGTCTAATTCCTTTTCATAGAATTTCCTACCTTTACTAAATTTAGACATAAATCAATTACAAATGATTACTTACTGTTTTTTGAGTGGATATGGCCAATTTAGAGAAAGTCAAGTTGCCATGATGATGATGATGATGATGGTATGAAAAAGGAAACCTTATAACGAAGGATATATAAATGCGAAGCGAAGGATGCTCTTATATCTTGGCAAGGGCCTTTATATATTATGCATCGGCATCAACCCTGCAATCATAAGCTGTCACATAGGATCAACACAACTACTCTCTAGACGCGCCTTTCTACACACAAACATAAGCCTTAAAGGAAACGACATTGGATCTTCCTTGATCTGACCGCCGTCCATTCTCCTAACACCCACACTATCCAACCAAGTACTCTCAGCGTTTTCACTTTGACGTTACGATCTTACAAGTGGAATGACAAAGATAAGAGGATGACATGGTTGAGACTGAAATGTAGGTCCTGGTACGCATCGATAGTTCCAACACCTAACAATACCATCAAATAATACAACAACAGCAACAACAACATCAAACGGCATAAATTTAGAGTAAGATTGAATCGAATACAAACTGACTACACAAAGAACTTGAAGAATATATTGCATTTTGAATAGTTTATAGATAAGATGATCTAACATCAAAACGATGTTGTTACAAAAATGGAGTTCTTCAGCTAGAGACTTTTAAACTTGAATCTGGCTTTTGTTTGAAGGAGGGTTTATTCAATACACCAGACTAAGCTCTGATGTTTTTGTTGATTCTATGTTCCATGTAAAATTTTTTCTTTTACCACTTGAATGCATTATAGCTGAATTAAATAATTTGAATGAACAATTGACAATAAATTTGCCATTTTAATAAGCTGTTTGTATGAAAATGATTCATGTATCGCCAGCTATTTAAATGAACACCTAATGACCGGATGTGATTGTTATATGAGTCCAAATCAAGAGAAATTCTATATAAAGGACAATGAAATTTATAACATTTCATAAAACATTTCACAGTTAAAATTAAACAGCGTAACAGTAAATTATCAGATCCGAAGAAGAGTCATGTTAGAACTTTCAATTTAATGTTGACCTTTGTCAGTTGATAAATGTCACAAACGCTTTGTCTATGTTTGCAAAGAAAAACACTTACATCGGCGTAGTACTCTAGTTGACTAGTAGTGAAAAACTTCACTGGAACCTTTCCGACTACTAGGACATTAATAACTGACAATGGCAGTAGGTTCTTGTGGAACATCTCTCTATCTCAAACAGTCTGATGGCATTATACCCTTTTACCCTTCGTGCATGCATTTCGGCAAGTAAGTATAATTAATTCATTTCGCAGAACAAACAGGTCCACTATTGAAACGGTTCAATTGTTGGGCTTGATGTTGAGGTTTTTACTGTTCTACGTTTATTTGATTTTCGATTAGTAATCGAATATAGTATCTTGGTTACGTTATTTATTAAAACACCACTGTTCCCAGATGCAACGATGGAACATAAAGCTGGTATATATCTTGTACTAAACGATTTACGTGCTGCATTAAATCGAGAAACTTTGGTAATTAATTCTACATCGAATACCCGAGTGCCTTGCTGTTTACAAGCTTAAATTTACCTTCATTTGCTCTAGTTAGCTAAATTATATAACTCATTATCATGTTATATGTATTATACTCGTAACTGATAACGAAAATTCGATATCAAAAGGAATAATTATTACGAGTATCATTTCGGATTTAATCAACTATTTCACTGATATTTCTGTAACAATGAAATTTTTTTCAAAATAAAAATTTGCTTTTAGTCCCGTTTCCATACAATTGTACTTGTAAAGACAAATTGCATTTGTTGAAAGTCTTTTATCTCTAGATTAAAAAGCTGTAACAACTGAAATGATAGACATTAATATCCGACCGTTATCGTTGATTCAAGTTTGCTGGTGAAACGACAGGATCTAATGCCTAGTATTAATTTACCAGCAAGGTAATGATGCGCTGTTATCAGGACTATACTTGCCTGCGGTTGACATTTATGAACAGTTTATCTCTTATTCTACTCTCTTCTTTTTTTTGTACATATTGCTCTCTTTTTACTGAAAAAAGTCTAGATTGAAAGTCAAAACACTGGTTCACATTTCCTTGTACAAGAAATATAATGGAAATACCGTGCCGCCGCCTTGCCTGTTTCTGGCATTATTAATATTTGAAATTCTTCACTTATTTCACTTTCTCTAGAGGCTGAGATGTGGAGAATAATTCGTATACATGTATCTCTGCTGCAAAAACATTGTTTCAAAAAAAAAAAACGAGATTCATACTTCAAGATTATATACCCACCTTAAAACCAGAAAAAAAAGGTAGAGTACGCTTGTATAGTTATTAAACAGGAAATTGAAGTTGGATTATGCTTTCGTTGAAAGAATAAATGGTGACAAGGTGATATAGATATATGTACATAAAATGGTAATAGACTGCTTCATTAGAATTCTAAGATTGTAGTCAACGTCTTAAAAATCCCTTTCAGTCCTGCCCGGAACGGTGTCTGTTACTAACTCAGGCCTTCAATCTCCCCATTCGACGTGGTTCCATTAGCAATATATTAAGCCCGATGTTTCACTAGAAACCTCATCAGTGAACTTACTTTATTTAATTTCATTGCAATCACTTGACACTAATCCAATATATTTTTTTAAACAGAGAGAGAGAGAGACACAGTAAAAATAAAAGTACCTAATAGAATAAACTTTACAGGTTCAATGATAAACAAACTAATAGATTCTACAAACACAAACAGTCAAGAGACGATTTTTACATAAAATTAAACACCATCTACTGAAATCGAGACGTTTCAGAATTGATCGATTGACCTGTTTGTTTCTAGAATGGCAAAGACAATTAGCGCATTAACTAATGGTCTTTTAATTAATTTCTGTGCGATTTAATTAAATACCCCCTTATCTTGAATATACAGCAGCAATTTGCAATAAATAATGAGCATTTCAAGAGGAAAACACTACAACCAACAATAATAACCGACAGGAATGGGAATTCAAAAATGTAATACGGAAAATAATGATGATACAATGACCATTGAATAAAAATAAGATTAAATAATGAGGAACAGAAATGAAAAACTGTGTGATGCTGTGAAAATTTCAAAAGAAATTGTTAAACTTTCGTAATTGAAGTTGGGGTTGTCTGTGTGTAAAATAATTCTCCGAGGCAAAGAACTAATTTTCAAGGAGGCGCGAAGAAATAATAGAAACAGAGTCTTGTAATAATAAAATAACATTCAGTCTACAATATCTAGACAGTTTTCGTGATTTGAAGACAACAATAGGAAATGAGAGACAAAAAAAAAATCTCACAGTTTTGCGTGGAAGATTTGTGCTGAAAAGAAATTAAGACTTGGGTTTGGTTTCAAATCGCAAAAAATATAGAAAACAAACTTCACAACTGCAAACAAAACTACTAAACAATTTTTTCGTCAAAATAAACTTGGACAGATTTTTATTTGATTGTCAGTCGGGATTTTTCGACAATTCTAACTACATTGAGTGATAAATTTATAAAAAGATTGTGTAATTGCGATAGACTGTAACGGTTTTAATCAAGGAATATGATTTAAATTTTATGATTGAATTACAGCTTTTAAATATTCATTGAAATGAAGATTGATTAGGAGAAGATTAAAATTTTTTCAAATTAAATTATCAAAATACCTATTGGAGACAAAAAGTAATTGATTTTTTTTGTTACACGAAAGATATTTTGTACTGGAAGCTAGATTTTTATCAGTTCGAAAAATGATAAATGATTATTGCACAATCCTTACGATTGCCTTGTTAAAAGCTAAGAACTAATTTCGAATTTAATAAAAGAAAAATCGTTGGTGATTATTTTTTCCAATTTGGTCTCGCCAACAAAACTCTTTAGAAATCGTTTGTCTGATTGAATCGAAAATCGGTGGTCCTTCTTCAATGATGACGATATAGAGCAGAAACAAGTAGGCGAAAATATGAAAGAGGGAAATAAAATTTAAGGCTTAAATCAATAACAACGTATTATCATTGCAAGCAATGCAGCTGCCATGGGTAGAATTAAATATACTATTCGATTAAATAACTAATTCTTTAATATACATTATTATATTATCGATCTGGTAACGAATAGCTTTCATTTTGGCGCATTTGAAATTCTCACGTTCGCTGAAACGAACCAGTACACCAGGAATGCGATATAACAATATTACTAAATTTTTTTCAGTAATCACCGATCGATTATACATTCGCATAACCGCCCATCTCTAGTCACAAATAATAAAAGCTATGTTGAAGTGTTCCGACCATAAAACGACTGAATAGTTGTGTTTGAAAACCGCAACAGCACAAAACGTAAATTTCACCAACAAATAACTATTCTGGAAAGTTATCAGTGTGTAGGTCTATTGTATATATCTATACATATATTTTTAGTGGTAAAACTGGAAGTGGTCTCTGCTAGCTGTATTCAACATGGATATGTGCAGTTAACGGACATTTTAATGTTCATGCAATTCCACTTGGAATCACCGATATTAATTCAACCGACCAAATATCAAATTAAAAGGACGTGTCTGTTTTATATTGATTTCACTGAGAGCAGTTGAATGCAAGTATTTTTTTTTTGTTGAGGGTAGATAAATAGCCAGGAATAATACTCGCCTGATTTATAACGACAATAAGAATATACATACATAATGATGAACAAAAGACTATAGAAATAAATTCAAATTTCCAGTGATTTATCTAGTTCAATTCATTTGACATAAAAGGCCAAAATGTAAATAATACCGTCTAGAATTTAAAATATCGTTTGCAACATACTGGAATATTTGAGAGAATTTCACAATATTCTGTAAGTATCTACTGCACGGAACATTTTTGTTCTTATTATCTTTCTTGATGTTAAATTTTGTTCATGTCACACAAACATTCTGTAATAAGAAGAGTGACGTTGTTTGAAACTATAATAAAACCACCGTTTCAATATCGGTGTACTTTGCCTTTGATTCTGAGAGGTTTGTTAGTACTTCCTGATTTAAGTAAATTTAATTAAGGGAGTACTTTATACAACATTCCTGAAACGACATTGTATTTCGAACAAACAAAAAAAGAAGAATTCTATGAGACAATTGCAGAACATTATGAATTCTATACGAAATTCAACTTTATTGACTTTACTTCCGCCTTCACTGAGAATTTCTTCGATTCTCTTTTATCAATTCGAAATTAGTTTGAATTGTATTAAAAGCAATCGCAACGAGCCAGATGAAATCGTCATCAAAGGTAAAACGAAAATACAGCACAATATACATACAAGATCATCTTGTCTAGTTGTGTTCACTTTATATAATCGAGAAAATTATGTAAAAGAGAAAAACCAGTGCAAGAGTATAAAAGATCTGCGTTTTCTTTCTAATATAATATTCGTAACATAATATAGATAATATCGGCTGAAATTTTCGTATAGGGATTGCGTGATGACGAACAGTTTGGTCCTGGAAATATTTTTAGCGGGCAATAGATTTATCACATTTTCGTATGAATTTATTACCGTTCAAGTTTCACGAGAAGGAAATTTACCCTCTCTCATCTAAACTACGTTATGAACATGATTTAGTTGACTTTATGGAATGCAGTTGATGGGAACAAAATGAAATTTTCTGGCGTAATTTCAGACAGGTAATTTTTTTCCTCCCTTTTTCTAAATTTTTTTTTTTCTCAAACTGATGATGGCGAGTGGGAAGAATTTAAACAAGAGAACCGCCGAAACAATGGATATTGAAGGAGGAATAATAAATTAAAGTAATCATCGACGGATGAGTGCTGAAGTTGTAGATTAATGATATACGTGTACAAATTCATCAATCTTTCCTGTCGGTCATAGAGCTTCAAGTACACACGTGAAGTGTATAGTTGCAGGCGACGAATTGACAAACAGTTTCGTATTTTTCGTTGTAAAGTCAGCAAGCTGTTCAAGTGACTATAAGCTGTCATCTCGTATATTTCGACAATAAAAAAGCTTTTTTCAAGAGAAAAATTGTTTCATTAAAGTTAACAATAAAAACTACAGAAGACTTCATATAATTAGTAACAGTTATTGCAGAACTATTGTGTCTTCTTGTTGAAGATTCAAAGATAGAAATTTCTGTGGCGTTTAAGACACTTTATATACATACCTTAACTTTGCGTATTATTTATGTTGTCTTTAAAAATTGGAATTTCCTGTTTAGTATGAAAAAAACTCTGTCGGTTGTATTCTGCAAATATTTTCTAATTCTGCTGCAGGCATTGTTTATTAGTTCATATTTTAAAGTATTAAAGTCGTGTCATGCTGTAGATATTTGTTTCCAAAAACCTAGTTGTTATTAACAATATAAAATGCTCATTTGTCATAAGTTTGTCGAGAAAACGATATTATAAATTACTATTACGACATGGGAGAATAGCGTCGATAACAACGAAGCAACATTAAAAGATCAACAAAATTGAACGAAAACATGCAAAACAAACATTATAATTTATAAGTTGCAAATACCGTCTCTGAATATCGCGGTTTTGATAAAAAAAAATGAAAAATTGTAAAATATATAAATGTAGAATGTAAGAATATCAATCTAAATTCACCAGTCAACAAGGTTGTTTCTGTTTAATTTAATTTATTACGGAAATGTATTGAAAAATCTAAATGAATGAAAGTTTGAAACTTTTATTAGATTAATGTTGGTTTTCTGTATTGTTCCTTTCACGCGTACAATTAACAAACAATCGCTAGTGAGAAGTCCCGTCGAGACGCCAAATTACCGAATCAACAAGAGCGATGACGTTTTCCTTCGAGAGTGTCAAGAAACTCATTAAGTATTTATTAACTATGAAATATATGGGGTTGATGGAAACATTCTCTTTTCATACACATACACATTAAAAACTTCCCTCCATTTTACCAATCCATATTCACCTACACACGTACATAGGTAAAACAAAAGTATGAAGGTTCCATTTAAATATGATAGCATAGAGACAAAATGGAAGGTTGTTTCACCCTAGAAATAAAGCTGACATCGTCGTAGTCATCATCATTATTTATAGAGATATCACGACCGCCACCATTCAAATGTCATTCACAGTGTGTAATCTATGACTGGAAACGCGACCAAATCGATGATTCTGCCAATGGACAATGATATTTTAATGGTAATAACGATTATAATGAATATAGCAGATACAGTCTGGTTCCACTTGTACGTTTATAATTACACCATAAATATCCGTAAATATATAATGAAATTTATTATGCAATTTAAGTCACCTTTAATTTTACAGTAAATTTACAAAAAGAGATATTTGCGCAAGAAATAAGGTGCAACTAATCGTAACGTAGATGAAAGTTGAGTGTTTACTGTGCAATAAATATAAAGGCTCTTAATTAACATGATCAAAAGCGTAATTAACAAAAGAAGCAAGGTTCTCTATGTACACTGTTAATTCAAAACAAGAAAAATCAGCTCCTGATTCAAACTGTTATAATTCAAATATATTACGTTTTGCTTTCAAAACACTACAGTTGAGTAAATAACAATTCAACTATGTAATTGTACGATGACTTCGTCACAACAACACCATGATGGGAAAGAATTAATTTATTTTTATTATAAGTATAAAGTATACCTACATTGTTGTTACATCAAAATTAATTATTATTAAGCATTATTTCAAGAAGAATTTAATTTGGAAAATATTATATTATGATTAAAATAAAAATGCTTTTCTTTTCTCTGTGGTGCTTTTCTTACAATCATAATACACGCTTAACACGACCACCCTTAACACCAAGTGACCGTGGGTCTCGACCGGAGGTAGCTCGTTTAAAATGTACAGACAACCATTCGGTTAACACGAAGGTCCCCACGGTTTCGTGTCCAGCGTGTCCTGCTGTATGTGAAATAGTAAATTGGCAATTGCAACGCTCACGTATCAAATTTTGAATAATTTTCACAGAAATGTGGACTGATTATCATTCATCAGTTAATCAAACAAGTAGACAAATCATTTAAAACCTCTTGTTTGCATACATGTCCAGGGCCGGACTGGCTTACCTTGGCTCCGGGGGAATTTATAGGAAACGAAGGTATCCCTTCAGCTAGCGATCAAAAAAATTACTCAAAAGATTATCGATAGCCCGTCAAACACTATTTGGCCCACAAAAACTCATTGGCCTGAGAGGCAATCTCTCCATATCGCCCTGTCCAGTCCGGCACTGTTTACTTAGCTGTTACATACTTTACGACACAACAGTACAAAACACACAGACAAGTTTTTGGTTTTTGATAACAACGATACATACGAAGTAAAATTACATAATGTCCTTTGTCTAATTTGTTGTTACAAGTTCTCTAATCAGTTGATTTTAAGACATCGACGAGTCAACATCAAAATATTTCTAGTCTATTAACTTAAATAAAATAGTGTCTTGGAGACAGTGTGTGTTGTGACTTTATTAGTGTAAGCGCGGGGGTAAAATTACCACTAACAATAAATCGTAAAAGTTATCAATGTGAAGTGTTTGAATATGAAGTGTTTTCTAAATGGACCACTACCATCCACCATTGATGATCAGTGTTGGGGGACTGCACAATCTTATCGGAGAGGTTCAGCAAAACGGTAGGGTAACGAAAGGGTAAGTTTTACGGCACATCATGGTTTTAGATTTTGTTTTTGAAAAGTTGATCAAAAAAAATACCTTAAAAGGTTATCGGTGGCCCCTCAAACGCTATTCGGCCACCAAAAGCTCATTGGCGCCGGGGGAAATCTCCCCATATCCCCCTGTCCAGTCCGGCACTGTACATCTTAATTTTCTGTCGTGTTAATATTGACTCTGCCAACTGCCAAATGAATAAAAATGATGGTTGCTGTAACAAAAAATTGCAAATTTATTGAAAAATCTATAAAATTCGTCTTATCAATTCTTCAATTAACGAAAAAAATATTATTGCCAGAATAAGCAGTGCAATGTTGTTTCTCTATCAATCGTCAATCTATAAAATTTGTTGAACAGCCTATAATGTTAGATTATATCTATATATTCAATATTTATATACAAGAAAAATATAAATATTATAAGAAAACTAAAAATAAAGTCTACCTTCTTTTAGGTTGACAAAAATATTTTTATAAATTATGAAAATATCCAAACAAACAGGCGACATAAAATGATGTAAATGATAACCTTAGAGTTTTTTTGCAAAAATTTTGGCGACGACAACATCAAGTTTATTTTGGAAAATTGCCGCCATGTGCCAATGAAATAAATAGGATCAAGTGGTTTTTCGCAGTTCGGTTGAATGCATCTACCTACGATTCTTGGCACAGAAACAACTTGTATCTTCAAATATATTTTTGTGTTGTGTGTGTTTTTTTTTCAGAAATTTTCCACCCTATATCAGTAACATGATCATTTACACATCCGACTTTTGATACAAACACCAACCGGGAAAAAAGAAACAGTTGTTTCAATATTTAGCCGTGTTATGTCAATCATTCGACAGGCGACAGGCAACTTTTGAATAATTCATTAAGAAACAAAATCACGTTGAATTTATTAGTTAGATTTCTCTCCGTTTTCACGATTATTTTTTATATTAATAGGAATAATAAGAATTTTGGTCAGGTTTTGTTAAAAGATAAGGATCGTCCTCGACCAGTTTTGTGGGGAGGAAAAAGGGTAAAATGACAATTTAATATTGTAACTAACCACTATAATCGTTAATGTAGCAATTGTGCCAGTTTTATCGGTAGTTAAGTATTAAGGATGGCCACAAATAACACCCAAAATAACGTGATACTAAGTAATTTAAATAATGATTATAATGTAGACACATAATTGTTAGTTTGATTTTATGTGACCGAATTTGTTCGATTCTAAGGGAAATTCAAACATTTATTCATTTGATTACTCGTCAATCCCTTAATTTCTGCTGATGATGATAATGATCATCACGACTATAATAATGCTGATCTTTCATTTTCTACCCTTATTGGTTTAGGGGCAAATTTCAATAAGATATTTCTTTACTATAAACAATTATTACATGTATTTATGATGCTAGAAATATCTGATATAAAGTAACTTTTACTATCTTTAAACACATCTATCTAGTGATTCTGTCAAAATGGATAATCCGAGGAATTCAAATGGACGGCTTCGTCTTCGTCTTCGTCTCCGTCTTCGTCATCTTCAATATCATCTTCCCTTGATCATTTTTTGGGTGGTGGACGTCCGTATGGACTCAGCAATTCAAATGGACATCTCTGTGGACTTGCTGTCTCTACTCACAAAGCTCTAAGCGGGATATTTAAATCAAATGTGAACACAATTCAAGGAATTACAAATGCAAGATAAAAGACAGTTTACAGTTTCATGTGTCTCACCGCTCACCTAACCTCTCTTTACTTTTCACTTTTAATGCTAAATTTTGTAATATTGCACCCCCTGTTACCCTTGTTAACCAGGTTTTAACCGCATATATCTATCCTCATTTCTATCTCTATCCTTTATGCTTATCTACTATTGGCCGAGTTTGTCAGCTGTAAATGGGTGGGGAGAAGACGAAGAAGAAGACCTCCATTTGAATTCCTCGGATTGTATAATTTGTTGCTATTTTAGCCTCAATTCTACGACCAATTGAGACAATGTTATTCTGTTTACCGTTCTACATACAATTCAAGAGTCGGGTCAATGCAGTTTCGAAGGAAATTACCCTTGAAAGACATTTACGTGAGCTCAACAAACAGAAAATTTAAAGGACTATTTTGAAATCGTTGCAAAACAATTACAAATCATAAATAACATCCATTCAAAAATGGGTCAAGTGTCTTCTATTTTTTCCACTGTAATTATTAATTCAACCAATAGAAATAATTCATTTTAAAATAAAATAGAATTAATCAAGACATGCATTTAGGTATAAAAAAAGAGAAACTTCTGCATCATTTTTCTAAGCCTATATGTATACCTGTACAGATTAGAGTATGTAAATATAATTTCAAAATTATATATGTACATCGAGTGAGTTTTAAAGTTCACAGTTTAAGACACTCATATTTTTTATGATATTATAAAAAAAATTAAATCCAAACAAATACATGAATAAAGCCAAAAATATAGGATACACTTTATATATCTTCTTGTCTAGAGTTTCACGAAAGTGTTTGTTTTGACATTGGGTTATAAAAGCTTTACGACGATCATAAAAATTAATTAACTCTTCAGTACATCCAAACAGGATAAACGGAAGTGGAGTGCATATAATTGTTTCCATTTTCAATGTCGTCTTCTTATTACTTTCTTTTATATTGATGATATGGTCGTTATTTATTAGGTGCTAATAAAAACACCATGACCTCACTCGAAACAACTATGTTCAGTATTTTAAGTTGTTTATTTTAGGTAGCAGGAATCGACAACTGCTAAATTTGTCAAATTGAATCAAAAATATACATATTTTCGACTAGAAGTTTATTTCAAATTATGTTTCTAATTTTGTTGTCAACAATATTACGAGCTTTTTCATGTTTACGTTGAATAATTTAACTAAAAACTATTCATATAAGACAGTTGCTTCTAATATTAGAAACATTCAACTAAATTCATATATTCTGTGGCTTAATAGTTTGTTATTGTTGTGAAGTTATATAGCTTTTCAAAATTTGAGTATTAAAAGCTCTAATATTGAAATATAATTTTAATCACACCCATTGATGCAACTCGGTAATTAAAATTTTCTACAAAAATTTAATGTTTTAAAAGATTAGTTCTGAATAGATAGTGATGAGTTTTCCTAGTTCTTTAATTACTTGAAAGCTAGACTGGCTGAATCTCTATTCTCGCTTATATTTCAGAATTTAATTGCGTTCTCGCTGATATTAATTATTTCTTTGAATTTAAATGAACTCTTTAATGAAATATTTTTGATATTTATTCATAAGATATTGAATACCTAGTAGTCGAAATTAGGATTGAATTAATTATCGGTTTCCTGAATGAAAATAATCTATTGTAATTCATTCATTGTCCTGAATCAACAGAATTAAAGCGAATTCAGTTGCTGTGTTTGATAATATAGGAACTTTGATAATATTCAGATTTTCTGTAGTGAAATCGAGAAATACAAAAGGGATCAGTTTGTACTACAAATATAAATACCTGCAAGGTCTGCAATTCATAAATAAAACATAAAGCTTAAAAGCCCCTTTGCTTGCAACTTTTATCTATGGAGTAAAAGTTTCGTGGTTTATTATTCGAATAATAATTCTGTTGAAAGAGATAATTTAGAATTTATTCTTCTTTATTTTCTCTATTGCCCTTTTATTCGCTAATATATCAATCAAATGGACAATTCAATTAATTGCAAACATGAACTCTGATCTTTATTCATTAATTTTTTTCCCACTGCATGTTATTTTTTTTAAAATTAAATCTAATTTAATTTCAGAACGAAACGATTGTTTTACTGTCACCAAATATCTAACGCTTCTTGACCTGCCACGTACAATAAATCCGCAATCCCTACAGACGGACTTCTCGAGATAGTATTGAACCAGAACGTCAGACTCAATCTTCTCTTATTGTTCAAGACTTTCATCCAGGGAGAACGGTTACTGTGTCACGAAAAGGTCTCATAACTTTTACTGACCCCAGGAGCGCGAAATACGGCCCAAGATCACGTATACACATCACTACGACCACTCTACTACGTTAAGGATATTCGCGTCCAACATTTTCAACATGGGACATAAGATCATCCTTCATCAAGTTATTTAAATAAACTACCGCCCGGACGGACATTTTCGTATAGACTTTTTCTATACTCAAGTCGAAAAATCTTTGCCTATCGGGATCGTTATCTGATATCCATCCAGATTATCGAATGTTCATGCTGAGGATATGCTCAACGTTATTTCAGTATCATCAAGGACCTTCCCAAATGGAATCCATGTTTGTACTCGTTACGTACAATCCTGGAATTCCAACTATCAAACTTGAAAATAATGATTTTCCATTCTCGTACTTTTCCACTCGGATGGATTTTCTTATTCGCTTTTTTGAAGAAAATTCTATAAACTTCAACATAAAATACACACGGTTAAAACGAAACTCATAAGGCTCTATTTTTTGTTGAATTGAATTTATTACGGAGAGGACGTCTCTTCTTCGTTCGTTGTTGGCAGAAACGATGCCAGTTGAAGTGAGAATGAGAAAATGCAATTAAATCCAAACTCGTCACCTAAAATTTATCGTAGCTGTGTGTTGAGTTTAAATTTATCTTCATCCATTTTCACTACATACAAATATATATTTAAAAAAAAAGAAAAGAAAAATAGAATACAAAAAGAAAATAAGCGACTGAATTAGACTTTTTTTAGACTAAATTTTCGCTTTTATTTCAATACTTTTCCTAACCAGGTCAGAGTCATCAGAAATCTTGAAATCGCGTGGGACCCAGAACTTCATCTAGAAATATTCGTAACGTGAAAAGACTTTTGGGGGCTTATAAGATTTATTCTGACTATATATTACGAGTTTCTCTCTTATGTTTCATTTCCTTCGTAGTTTTCCTAGTTATTTGATGCGTTTGCCTTCCAACAAAAACTGTGACTGATGATGCAAGTTTAAATAGGTCTGAAGGACATTCGGATATATCAATCAAAATTTAGTTTTCATACTGTTATTATTATTATTATTATCCCGACTATATGATGAACTCTATTTTCCAAAAGCTAATATTGACAAATAGAAATTGATAATTCAATTCAAATTCGTTAGACAAACATGATATATGTCGGGTAAAAATTTGTCATTGAATAAAAATGTCCTGTTTACACCGTTTTCAATCTATTAATTCAAACAGAATTTTTTCCTCCTGTTGATTGAATCCATTCATATTTGCAGAAATACCCCGCAATAGCTATATAGATAAATATATGTCATAGCAGAAACGATGATTATTCCATATGGAAGTTTTGAGTGAAGTAAATTAATTTTATTTGAATCGTATACTTTAATGGAAATTTAGACGAATTTATTTCCGACTACATTTCTATTACTTGACTCTTGAAATATGAAGTTATAAACAGAACATTTCGAAAATGAAACAACTTTATATATGGGCAATTTTATACAGTGTTGACAATATCTAATAAAATATAAGTTAAACAAAAGTAACAGCTTAAGAAAAAGAGAACAAGACAGACAAAAAGAGAGAGAGAGAGAGGCAGACTTGAGTTTATTACATATTTCTAACTCAAAAGGCTTTCCACACTGTAACAAAATCCGATAATAGACTGTTCTTCTTTTTCTGGCTATATCCTTAAAGAATTGTAAATTTCAATGATAATAAAATCGAATTTTCTTCCGCTTCCACTCGTAAAGCAAAAAAAAAAGACAAAGAAATTTATTCGTGCTTGATGGACTTGGATAAATTCAATTTTACAATTGGAAAATTATTTAGGAACGATTCAACGAATAGGTGAATTATAGATAAAAGTATTTCAACCAGGCAATGTGTGATTTTTATTGTAAAAAGAGAGATAAAAAAGGAACAAGCACACATACAACAGTTAGTAGCAATCTATAAAGTGGAAGTTTCAATTTGGAGTTCAAACGTTCGACCAATATAAAGAGCTTCTGACATGCAATAGTGATATACACAAACTTTATATCTATGTACATACATATGTACGTATATTGTATGTACGTGTCGTATACAATGAATTGTCAAAGTGATATATATGGATTTAAAGCCAACATGAACATTGATATTGTACATTACTGAAATGAAAATGGAAAAAAATCTACTATTTTCCGTGACTTCCTGAATTTGCGGTAGTGAAATATTAACATAAACTTTGTTGCTAAATATGGTTGAATTTCACAAGTCTGAGTTTGCTACGAAAATCATAATAACTAAACCTCTACTGTATTTACCTTCATTTTAATTAACAACTTGAGCTAATTTAAAACTGAATAAAATATTTATCAGGGCACATTACTCGAATATAATATTGAAATATGTATTTAGAAATTGTAAAACTGAAATTATATTGGAAACTGTTTATCCTCAAAAGTGGAAAAAGTTTAAAATTTTAATTAGAATTTCAGCCAACTGAATACTGACATTTGACTCTTCAATTAATTTATTTTAAATTTTCAACAAGTAATAGCCTGTTTTGTTTGAATTCTTGTTTTTTTTGAACACTGATCGCCAATAGCAATTCATCTCTAATTAAAAGTAATATATTAATAATAAATTAAAACAGAAAAAGAAACAAGTAAAAAGCTTTAGTGCGAAAATTCCAAAACAAACATACAGAAAGCGAAAAGTAAATGACAATGATGAATGAAAAGAAAAATAACTGGAGAGAATTCAGTTAAAAGCAAGAAACAATGGATTTCGGGGGCAAAAAGTACCTTTGTGTTTTGATCTATATTTGTGGGTGAAAAACCAAAAATTAAACCTCTTTGAATGTGTTCACAATTAATGAAATCTGAATTAAATAAAATTTAGATGATTTTGCAAGTGAAATTTAATATAAATTAAACATTCAAATGAATATTAATTGAAAAGTTAGTCCACAATTAATAATGCAAAAAATAAATTAACGTTGTTTGTTAGTATAAAAGATATTCACAATAAAAAATTGAAAATAAATATACTTTTCAGGTGGATTAACAAAAATCGAGAAACAAAAAATAGTACACAATGAAGATCTGATCGTTTTCATTGAATGATTTATTACATTCAACGATTACACCCTAATAATAAATGAGGTTTTCTCTATTTGAAAAATCTGTTTCCAAGCAAGTCTACGAGAATGGTTAAAGTACGTAGGGATTGATTTATCCGAATCGAGCATTTTACATGTAATGGTACGTCTCTTGAAAGAAATGAGAATAACATGCTTTCTCGAAATAATTCTCATATTTCTTTGTTCACAATTCAATGATCAACGTTATAAGATGAAATGGCCAAAAACGAACAAGTCAAAGTTTATATGTCGTTATTTTGCCATTTGGAAAAAATTCAATATCTTCTCGTCGATTTGTTCCAAACAACAATTGGTAGCTTAATATATATATTTTTTTTATTTTTTACCTACTTCGTCAATGTTACTCTAATATAATCAGTGTTGTATCAATCTGTTTTTATTTCATTTAAAGACTGGTGCAATTTGGTTTTAAACAGGAAGCAGTTTAACTTGCACAACATTTCCCTGGGAGTGTTAGAACTTCCTACAAACTGACGGTGATGTATGAGTGAGAGAATCAGGCCATCAGAGAGGTAGGTTGTGGCAATTAATATACTCGGATTATTCTATATAGTCTTTGTCGGTGTAATTGGGATTTTGGTTATTTTCGAAATTTGTTAGATAGTAGTTAATAGACATGGTTTTATTAGTGTGACAAGTTGAGATTTGCTAGAGAATAGGTTTAATAATTTAGTAAGAGATGAAACAAGGAGTACAGTGACAATGTGAGGGGTGTGTATGTGTGAGAAAGCTTTTGCATGTCGTCAAGTGTTACGATAATAAAATTAATCTGCAAGGAATCTTTAATAAAATCTGCCGTACCTACACGTTCAACTTCACAGGTAAAGTTGAAATTGTTAGAGAATGAGATAATGTTTTCCGGTTGGAATGTGTCTCATACATGGATGTTAGACATAAATTTTGGTTAACTCTAATAATTCTTGTCATTATCAATTAAAGTGTCGGTCGAAAATTTATCAAAAACAACTTGCTTATTGCCGACAAAATATAGGTACACGATTGCACAATTTTGTTATAGTATTTTTATTAAAAATGGTCTAACTTTCAAAGTTGCGTGTCTTTATTATTGTTATCATTTTTATTATTTGTGAATGAATACGGTGGCAATCTTCTATGTTGTTGAATTTTGTACACGCAACTCGTACAACATTCGTGAAATTTAATATTGAAAACATATTCACCTAGTGCAAAATTACTGTTTCCATTTCAATATATTGTAACCCTTTACGGGACTTGTATGATATGTGTATGTTGTAAATACCTATACCTAAGTATATGTAAACCTTCATATTTCAGGTTGATTTTAATCTAGTCGATTTAAATTGTATTTTGAATAGTTGTGTATAATTTCACTAGAATTAAGGGATGAGAATGTACGCAGTATATTCGACAAGTTCATTAATTACATAATATTGTCGGCAATAGGAAATTGAGCCATACGAAAACTCTAACACCACCCAGAAAATCTCAAGCAAATCGATGTCAATCCATGCTTTAGTTAACATTCATGTAAATGGGCTTTTAGTAATTGTAAGACTATCAAAAATATAAACAAGGGTTTCTCGAAATTTAATGAAATTGATATTTTAGTAGGTATTTGAAAGAATTTGTAAACGACATGAAGAATTCAACAGTTTATAAAAATTCAATTGAATAATATTTAACTACCCTTCAACTTGTATCAAGAGTTCTGTAGTTTTCAAGGAAAATTTCAGCTGTTGTTGGTCGTTTCATCTAATATTGTCCTTATTACTGTTTCAATTTATCCACGGAGACTATTTAGAGTTGATGTCAACTAGTTAATAATTTAGTCAGTAAATTTGTGGTAGAAACATTGTAACAGATGATGCATTAGGGGTTTTCAAACTATATCAAACTATTTAAAATAAATATATACTCCTAATATGAGTATTTATAATAATTCAAAAGTTTATAGGAATTATTTCTATTAGACGTAATTTCAGCTAACTAGAATAGTTTTTTGTTTATATTTTTGTTTACATTTTACATGCAATGTTACGCTTAAGGAGTAAACACATCACAGCGTAACGTATCCAGCCCGGCGCGTAGCGTATCAGGCCGGTTAGGATTCTCTTATGGACTTGTGTACTAGTGCGCACACCAGCACGTACCGGCTCCGAACAGGCATTTCCCATAAGACACATGCATTCTGTTTGGTCGGTGTCGGTACGTGCTGGATACGTTACGCTGTGATGTGTTTACTCCTTTATCGTCTATTTTAGTTTTAACAATAGATTTTTCAAATTTACTACTAAAATGTTCAATTTCGTGCTTGGCAAAATTAAACTCAATTTCTATCACAAAAACATATTTTATACAGACATACTTGTATCTATAGGATGTTTGGTAACAAAATACATCATATAGAAATTAGAATTTTGCCTATTATTTATATAATTTCCATACTAATGATGAAAATTACTATAACTAGTTTTAGTTACCTACATATAGCCGAGACGCTCGCTTGTTCCCACTTTTGCATAACAGCCGACCTTCGACAGTATACTATAACACTATAACCCATTGCATATCACGAGACGATGAGATGTAGTGGCAAACAAAATATGACACGTGAATTGCATGCGACCAAACATGTTTTTTGATGTCTTTTAAGTCGTGGATTGTTTGACAATCACTGAGTGCAGAGTGAGTTGACTAATGTAAACTGGGGAACAAGTGAGCGTCTTGACTATATGTTAGTATGTACATACATATATTCAACCAACTGTAGCATACATCGATTTGAAAGCTCATTAGTTTCGACGGAAATAAGAAGGGGAGAATCAAATTAAATTTTAGCAGT
Source organism: Iselma pallidipennis (assembly GCA_037464855.1). Classification (NCBI taxonomy): domain Eukaryota; kingdom Metazoa; phylum Arthropoda; class Insecta; order Coleoptera; family Meloidae; genus Iselma; species Iselma pallidipennis. Next base: position 57,343 of record JAZBHA010000055.1, on the reverse strand, counting down.
GATTCGCAAAATGTGGGTTTACAATCTACATAGGAATAGCAATTGCAAAGACCTGTACGTTTATGAGTATTTTTTACAATTTTCCTTTAATGCATTCACTGCACTCTAGTTTGTACTGCAGCCTGTGGAGAACAATTTTAAAGGAAATTGCTATAATGCACTTAATTTATAGATGATGTAATATTAAATAGAATGTCTCCAAATATACAATGGAACAGTTCTAGAGATATTTAAAAAAAAAGGAATTTGATTATAATTTAATAGTAATTATAACAATAGATTCTAGAAACAATTAACTATAGGAAAATATTACTATGATAATAAATGGCGATAAGAGTCATATAGCAAGGCCATTCATGCCAATTCTATTTAATAGTTTAGAGAGAAAAAATGCAGTAATTTACTTTGATCGTAATGTTTAGAACTAAACGTACATATGTACATGTTTGTGAATAGTTTGTATTGTTAAATTTTGACAAGTCAAGTTTGAATCTTACTATCTCGTATCTGTCAGAATGAAATGTTATTAGTCTGTGTGTATGGTGAAACTAGCTTTGTATCATATCCATCTGTGCAGGAATGATAAGGCATTATTGCAGGTGCAGCAACTGCAGCAGTACGTTTGATCAATGTTATGCCAGGCGTATGGACGCTCCTGTTATAGAGCGAACGAACACTCAAACACACAAGTATAGAGAAAACAGCAGCGTCGCGATTTGTTCACTACCTACCACCAGCTTGAACATCATCATCGTCGTCGTCGTCGTCGTCGTCGCCGCCGCCGCCGTTGTCGTCCTAGTCAGTCTCTCTGCACGCGTTTATCGAGTCACATTCGTGTAGTACATATTTTCAGGATAAATTGTGCAGGTACGATTATTTTGAATTAAAATAAAGTAATAAAACGCGGGAAAATCTTGGAAAACAGTGTCAGAATTATAATTAATTGAATATATTGATGAATCACCTGGGCACCTGTAAGTACCTATCTAATTATCTTTTCTTTCAAATATTTGTTCAAATTTTATTAACAAGTTCGAATTATATTTATGGGCAAATAATAAGACAGTGAAAATCAATGATAACGCGATAATTAATTTGATAGAATCGATTGGAGAATACAGTGAAGCCAAAATAGACTCCTCTGAAGAGTTAATCCTTTTGAAACATTTAGAAAGAGCTTTGATGAAGGTTAAATAAATTTTAAAATAGCGATCCTAAGTAGGCTTAAAATTTTTTTAATTTGGAAAAAACGTTCGAAAAAAGCTTTTTCTTTAATGAATACATTAATGAGTATCATATTATTAACTTATTTTGATTAGAATTTTCATTCAAATTATGTACGTTGTGTAAATAATCTTTTTTTGTTAATTAATCGAACTACTAACAGAAGACTTGTACGTGTCATGATTCTGAACTGATTAATTATTCATTGAATATTTTGGTAAACAATCTGATTTAGATACATGTAGTGAATAGGTCCAGGGATAAACACTGCTTTTTACCAATACACACACACACACACACACACACACACACACTCACAATATCTAGGGTAACTTAGATTTTAAAAATAAATCTACCAATTTCCGATAGAATGGTTGATCTTGTCACATATCGGTAACATTGAACCTGATACTGATTAACCTGATTTTTTCTGTATAAAACTTTGAATCCGATTGAAGATGTTTAGGGAAATATTGATGCATTCTATTGTTAGTACAATAATAATAAAAATAGTATCGACAACAAAAGTTTATTTATAGAACGGAAATAATTACTGCAGGAGCCACATCCTGATCCGAATTAGAAATTTTTCCCATCAAATGATGTGTTTTTTTTGTTTGTTGTATGAATGTATAATCTATTGTCGAAATTTCAATGATTTAAGTGGAAAAAATGCTAGGTGCTGTTAGGGCTCTATTCACGGCCGACTGAAATACTTGAAAGGATTTAAAAGGTTCGCACCTGTTCCAATGCTGGCTTTAAAAGTTGACGAATTGTATATAGTAGTAGTAAAGTAGTCCTCCGTGTCAGAAATAACAGAACTATAACAATGACAGGAAAAAAGGATTCTTTTTTTGAAAATTTTCATTTTTCAGATTCAAAACGATGGTCATACTATGATGATGAGAAAAGCGAATTGGAAGTTGTAGATTTGAATGAGTCTTGAAAATTCAAACGAGACAAAATCGTAACACCGACCAATTTGAAAATAGAAATACCAACCAACCTCAACCACATTGACGATAATTTTCAACGGCTTATTGGCCTGAAAACCGCATTGTAACCGTTTCAAGAATTTTCAACTGTGTTAAACTGTCAAATTAGTGTGTCTTTCAGTTATCTCTTTATACAGCATAAACTTGGAAACTTTAAATGTGTCTTTGAAATTTATCAGTAGTGACCATAAAAGTGTGATTATTTTCAATGTGAAATTAACTAAATGACTTTCTGATTTATTGTGGAAGATTAGAAGAAAGTTAAACGACTCTACTGTAAGTTCAAACTTTAATTAATCTCATCGTCCACCATTTCAAGAACTCATAACTATATCCTTACTTCACCCCATCTCCTCCAATAACAATAACAATTCAATCCAAGTTTGGTGGTTTTATTTTTCAAGTACCTAATATCAAGTATAGTGGGATCATTATCGTGAATCTATCCAAATTGATTTTCGTTAAATCTGATTGATTTTAAAATGACATTTGGATCAAATTGCTCCTATTTTGAAGAATAATAATAATATAATGTCAATAGGGACATTTTTCACCAGAATTTGCAATTCATGTGAGACTGATAGATATTTATTTATTCTCACATATCATCCACCTACAACAATTTTTTTATTTGCTGCAAATATTTTATTCTATCTACCGAAAAAAATCAATTTTTCACCATTTCACATAAGAGCAACAATTTTGTTTAGGTATACAATGTTCTTTTAAAATTTTTGCTCTTTCACATTTAAACTCTAATTTATTAAAACATCCCTTTCTGTTTTTCTTTTTTTCTTTTTTTACAACAATATTGAAATTTACAACGAGTAAACAATCCAACTTGTAATCAACAACAATGTGGATGTTTGTTTAATCGATAAGAGGTTGGTGGTTGTAAAGTGCAGATTTTTCGTCACCTCTCCTCCTACTTGTCGGAAAATCTTTACTGTATTACGATGGAATTTTAGGTAAACGTTAGGTTGTGTTTAATGTGGGGTCTTTTCCACTTCCCCTGCTTCATCATATACATTCAACCTATGCCTTAGGCTGAAATCGTTCTACAACATTTTCCACCAATTTTCATTTAAATTTTTTCATATGCAATCATTTTTATTTATTAAAAAATTGATAGAAAAAAACCTATAATTTGGAAAATAATATTTTGTTTATAAAAAACCATTTTAAAGCTTTTGTATTAAAATTCTAATATAGATAGCTTGTTAATTCAACAAAATTACCTGTAATAATAGAGGCATTGTTGTGTGCTGTATTCAGAAAACCATCAAAAAATGAACATAGTCAAGGACAATATGGGTATGTAATGTTTCGAACGAAAATGTTGAAAATTTCGATTCAACTGATATAAAAAATTAGTGTGTAATAATAAACAACGAAGGATTTTCAAGTATTATCCTTAAGCTACTTCTTGTGCAAGAGCTTTAGTTGTCTGATTAAATAGCTTTTAAAGGATGAATCGTACTTTACATGCTATTATCATTTTGTTGTTTGATCTTTAATGGAATTTTCATTTTAAACGAACTGAAAATAGCTGGATTGTTAATAATTTCTGCTCTATAACACTAATAAATTGAAGAATTTTAAAAAATACAAATACGTATGTTGAGTTAACTCAATATTTAATTTTTCTATTATTAAAACGAAGTATCTACTATGTGCAGTTTAAATGGTAGGCCACTGCATCTCCATTTAATTACCTCGTAAATCGTTAATTTATAAAGTAAACTTTATGACGTGGATAAGAGCATCAATAGTTGATTTTGCTACAAACAATTATAACACAAATTTTATGCGTAAAAAGGTTTTGTGAAACAGCAAAATAAACAAGTAGGAATTTTTGGGATATCTTCTTCGATTGAATAATTGAATAAGTTGTGACGTAAAAATTGTGAAGGTTTATTTTTAAAATAATGGAAACAAATTAGAACCAAAACCTGTCAGAATCATTCTCTAATATATTTACGTATTTTGACAAAAAAAAACTTTATTTTTACCAATCGATCAATTCAAATTAGTCACAGATTCCAGAAGGAAAAAAAAACTTTTTTCGTTAATATTAAATTTTTCTGGCAACGTAAACGTGTTTGTTTGTCAACAAATCTAAGGTCTTTCGATTTTCAAACTGATCGTTGATGAATAGAAATGACCATCATTGCGCGCTGTCCCTTACAAGTTTCCATACTAATACCTATTCCATATTCATGGCACCATTGCACACAATTTTAATAACATCCATCAGAGCAATCTTGACATTTCCTACTGTGAATCTCCTCCTAGTTGTAATTCTATTTCAACCACTAGACTATATTTAGATTATAGAGCTTTTAAAGCTAACACCATAAACGATGAGCTCTGATTTGAATTTTGATTCGTCAAAATCTGTTGTTTCACTTTTTATCTTTGTTGAGTTCAGTTCGGGGTGGTTTTTAAAACAACAATTAAAACAGGCAAATAGAGGGGAAAATCGTTAGGTATCTAATATGTATACAGAAAGCTCGCGGTGAATAGTAATAGCTATTATTTTACATTGTAGATACTGTTTCCAGACATGTCAGGTACACAACCATCGTATTTATGTATTCATTAAAATAGAAATAATAAACTAGATAAACGTTTGAAAATGAATGTTGTTGCTGATTTTTATTGCATTGAAATAAAGTACTGTAAGGGGTGAATTCGTAGTATTTGCATCCACTTCATTTTTACACTTTTTTCGTTTTGTATGCGTAGATATGTGTGTGTGTGTGTTGAAATGAACCAGTCAAAAAGTGAATTGGGGATTTATTGTTCCAATTTTCGACGTCGCCATTTCTCGTTGGCGGTAAACACAGATAAAAAGTAAAAACACAACAAAACAAAACGAAAATGAGAAAAATAAACGTAAAACACAACTATTCAGAACGGCACAATTCTAGCAATGGAGTTTGAAAGGAAATAAATTAAAAAAAAAAAACAGCAACAACATTGTATACTTTGTTAGTTGTTGATTCAACTCTCAATACAGAAGCTTTTAGATTTGAGACTACTTTCTGTATTTATAAATAAGAAATATGTTACATAAATTGATGTCTAGAAATCAAAATATATGACATGTCAATCGATAACATATTTTATACATATAACGAAATAATGAAAAGAAGTGGAAAGCCAAATAATAACGAAGAAACTAGAAAAACTGTCAGAACCAAGCCAAATGAATCGGACAAACGAATATCGAAGAAAATAAAATCATCCTCAATATATCTGCAAAACATGCCTGTAGCGAAATTTTACCGTGTTTTTTCAATTTTTTTCCACCATTTTTGATATAAATTTGTTTGGTTGAATGTATTCACCTATAACGAATACAAATGCATACCCATCCCAATACACGTCAGAATCGATTATAAAACATTACTGAAAAATATTTTTATTTCTATTTATGTAGGAAATTAATTTAAGGTCAGTCTATTTTAAGAAAAATACAAATAGAAATTACATGGAAATAATTACAACTCCTATCTATGCTAATAAGTGGTTGTTTTGAAATCAACAAACATAACAAAGAAATTATCACAAATTATAGTTTTTTCAATTATTATGTCTCATAGAATAGATTGCTTTTATTAAGCTAAATAATTCAATAATAACCGAACTCCGAAAACTTTGGAGTCTTATACGACCACTAATACTATAAGGACATTAAATGTTATCTATATAGGTAACGGGTTTAATCCTTTGGATGCAGTTCTAACCAATTATCCTGAAATTCTATTGCCCATCATAATCATAAATTTTCCATATTTGTGCTAATAATTACTTAAGTAAGTGAATTATTATTTAATTAAAAAAAAACATCAACAAAATAATTAAAAAGACGACGTTCTTTTTTATCAAAAAAAAAGAATCAATGTCAATGTGAAATGAGACACATGGAGGTTATATTAGAAGCACGAAACCAATCTAATGCTAAATGTAATTATCGGAAAATTCGTATAATGTACTCCATTCACATTGAAAATAGTTGAATTTATAGGATATAGGTTCTATTAAAATCTTATACAAAATATTACATATATTCCCGTAACAAGATTCTATTTATAAATGAAAAATTTGTTAATGATATCAATAAATGTAAACAGGAAAATCAACATATGTCAGTTGGGAATTGTTTGTATGTAAAATTTTCGTTAACAATAACGAATCATTTCCTCTACAAACAATAATTATGTAAATTATCCATTGATTGTCTCATATCATTCACAAAATGATTTGTTCCAACAGAAAAAAAAATATTAGAAGTCATATTGTAATAATAATCTTATAAATAGATTCCTCAAAAGCAGTCTAACTAATAATAAGGAACATTAGATGCATCTCCCAACTTAAACAACAAAATACTATTGTGTTTGTACAAACTTGACTCTAGTGAGTGGCTATCATCACAGAAACTTCCTTATAAACTTAATGACGACGTCTTCAACAAACAACTCCCTATATAATAATAAGTGTCTAGGATAACTTTTTTGTAGTAGAAGGACATGAAGAAATGTTTGTTTCGTACTGTTATTACCACTACATATAATACTTGCAATAATTATATACAATAAAAGCCAATGTAAAGTTCAAGGATAATTTGATGAGCAACTAGCATACATTTAAAAGTAAATATAGATTCAAAGCAACAATAATAATAGCAATAATACTAATAAAGATAATCAAACAATAATAATAATAATAATAATAATAATAAATAAGAAAAAGTAAGAAGAATGCTATTTTATTTTCAAACTAATTGTTAATTTTTATCCTTTTTTGATAGAATCATTTAATGCTGATAATAATGCACACACACGCAATATGTGTCCTCCTATCGTTAAAAGCACTCTATAAACATGTCCAGTATTTAGTTCATTCTGGCATAATAATAACAAAACAGTTTATTACTACTAATAATATCATCATTATTATTGAATTACTACAACAACCAACTTTGTGAATGGAGCATAAATATTAACGTTCATCCTGTTCATCTAAGTTCTTGTTTTATTAAAGTGATTAATTTTATCCCAGGATTATTTGTTAATCAGTCAATCCTTCAACTTGTCAGTTATTATAATAGGATGCATGTGTATGAAACGATTGTTGTAGAGTGGCTATATTATTATCGATATTTCATTTTCAAAATTGATGGATAGTTAAATATATACAGTACTATAGATAATTATAAATAATACCCAAAATTACAGGATAAATTTTTTCAATCACTAATTGAAGATTCGTTTTATTTTTGTGATGCTGATCCTTTCTTTGCCGTTGTATAATACTGTGGTTCTTTTTTCGTACAGTAACTGGCTAAAAACAAAACGAATACAACTGTCTGAATATTATTTATAAATTACATGTGGATATGAGAGAGCGTGTAGAAAATTATCAGGAAATAGCTAACTTTAGAGTAATTTTGTGCAAGGTTATATTTTATCTTTATCAAATTTTATGAACTTGAATTGTTGCTTTTCCTTTATAAAATTATAATTTATTTTCGTTTCATTTCCTTTATATTTCTCCAACACAGTAGATATCTGATAGATACACTCCTGTCAAATAGACAATAAATTTATTAACTAAAGACCCCCCTTTTATAATCGGCTTTACTGAAACATAAAAATCTTATACAGGTAGAATTTACTAATAAATTTCAGTTTTCTAAAAATAAAACCAAGCCGGTCGTAAATATATATTTTGAAGTTTCCATTACTTACTTTTAAGTTCTTGTTTGATATTTTTACCAACAAAGATCCTGTTTTTATTACTGTTTTTTTTACAGATTTCCATTTAGTTCATGGTATTTGAAATTCTGAGTCTTATTAAATACAACGGGTATTTTCGTTCATTATATATTTTTTTCCAATACAAACCAAAAATTATTGTGTAGCTTGTTGAGATATAAAAATACTCGATGAAAATAAAGAAGACGGAAGAAAAGATTATTTTTTTTGGGGGGTGGATGCTGACTCTGAACTGGCCTAATATTATCGTCGCGGTTTCATCCAACAAAAAACCTATCACTTTTTCGACATATTCTTTATGCCGGAAAAAAATTTCACACATAATTTAGACTGTTATACATATATATATCTCTCTATTCCGATGTTGGATGGAATATTTGAAATTTTAATGTGGAGAATTTTTTGCAGCATTTTTAGTAGAAAGTTATTTTAGAATTTAGTCAATAAATAATATAAAAAATTGTTATCTAATCAATAATATGTAGGTAGTATGAATATAGAATTATTGTAATAATAAACTGATTTGCTGAATTTCCCTTTCGTCCCTTTAGCTTTTCTTTTCTCGATTAAAATGTTTCGATTGGAAATACTAACCACATTTCCCGCATTCAAATATGCATACAAAGTTTGTTTATTTATACGTACATTCGGAAATCATTAAATTTACGATTGTAAATATTGATATAATTAAAATATTATGTAGTTTTCTACATTTCATTGAAATAAATTACTTTGCGTTTTATTGAAGTAGAAATATTAAATAGACATAAAAATGTTTGACTTGCACAAAATATATTATTGAACGAAAAACTTTTATACAAAAATTGTTAAAGTTTTTAATTGAACAAACAGCAGAGCGGTAGGGGGGTGGAGGAGGAGGAGATGGAAAAGCGAATTTAATTTATTGCAGTCGTTACAACAAATGGCATGCACCTAATTTGAAATTCTTCCAATTAAATACTAGATCGGCAGAGATGATTGATTGGAATTGGAAGACAGTTTCTTTGAAATTTATCATTCTATAAGTAAACAAAATTCTTGTTGAACTCTATCATTTCAAATTTGTCATCACATTGATAATAATATTTTATTCAAAAGTTTACATGATTTATAAATTTTAATATAATATACATATGTATGAATGTTGTTCATTTCAAACAATTGAAGTTAATATGAATGTAACAAAGTTGCCAGTTGGTGTATCATCATTATCATCATGACAATCTCCATCATTCTATTGACGTATTCCTAAACATACATGTATGTACCTACTGTTATTATTACATATTATTCTAACTTTGACTAACATGGTGCAACTGCTGCTAGATAGCTACTAGTTAGTGATGATGATGATGATAATAATGAGAAATTGTTTTCTAGCAGCTTCAATTAGAGTATTACAGTTTAAAAATATTCTCAATTCACTAGATGACTTCAATTTTGGTAGCTTATGTGAGCACTGTTACTAAAAATAAATAAAAATCAATTATACGACCACGGAAAAATTTCAATCCCACAATGAGCAAAAAGTAAACAAACAATTTAAAGTAATTGATATAATTGTTTTCAACTCTTTATAGAACAATCATTTGAGATGAAATCTGTTTGTGAGAGAAATTCATTAGCATTTCAGTTCAATTAGAAAATCAGAAAAATACATCACAATAGCGAACGAAATGGCTTGTATGTATTTTTGAGTTCTCTCTTATTTATCTCTATTTCTACAAATATTTTTTCTTTATTATCTCCGCTTCAAGCAATTTTCCGTCTATTAAAATAGGAAATTTCTGTGGTTTATTCAATGGACGATTGCCAATTCTTAAATAAAAAAAAGAAGAGAAATCAACATTCGAGAAAATAGGACTTTATTCCATTTTATTGGATTTTCTTTTTATATAAGCAATAACCAATATTGATTTTTCTGATTCCTTTAGGAATATTAACGGATTTTTTTCGGTATGTGTTTATCAATATTTTTCATAGAAATAATAAAAAAATATATAAATAATCTACCCCATATTTTCAAATCTGATGATCTTAGACCTTGATATTATTATTTCGATTAGAAAATTTGAATCTTCTGATAATGAATCCATTGAAATTCGAGATAAAAATTTAATAAGTGATCGAAGAAGAAACAAAAACCGAACGAATGTTAATTCTGAATTTAACGAGGTCGAATTTAAATGATTACAAAAATAATGGGATGTTTTTTGCTTAGATTTTTTCTCATCATTCTTTTTCTTGTTCAAAAATATGTAGCTATCTCATTATCTATAATTTTTTTCAAGATTATTTGATTTTAATTAAAAGTTGAGTAATTTATTATTATTTAAAATCAATTTAATTCAAGCAATTTATAAATAAAATAGTATAGTGGCAGTAGATAATCTAAGAATCTGAAAACCATAGCATTAACATTTTATTGTTGAATATTGAGCGAATCTGGAACACTCCCTGTGTAATACACGTGGCAGAACCATCAACACATAATTAATTCTCATTGTTATAATTTTAGGTAACGTTTCAGACTTTTTCATTTCGAATTCTTCCTCCTACTCTAATTTAAAAACGTTCCTCTTTTTAAGTAGTTTCTTTGGAGTTTAATTGTTTTTTATGTATACAATAATTTTTTTTTTGGTCGTTTGTGCGTATTTTAAAATGTCGAAGTTATCTATTTTCAGACAGTAAAAAAAAATAATTTTTATTCATAAGAAGACAAAATGCCAACAAAATTAAACTAGCTGTGTAAAAATAGTGACAAGCTAACATTTAATAAAAAAATAAAAGTCAAAATTCCTAATAACATTGGGAAAGACAAAAAAACATTTAAACTAATAATTTTTGTCATAAGAACGAATTATGAATTCTATTTTTTGTCGCATGTCAGACACTATTTTTATCTACATTATACATACATAGGTATATCAGTCCATTCAACTAAAATTTTGTTTAAAATAGGATTACAAATGTTTGGTCCAGGTTCAGGTTAGATGTTAGAAAGATTGTCTTATAATTATCGCTAGACTAGATTTAAAATAAACAACTAATAGGTCATTAAACCAGGTGACATAGAAAGGTCTTGTTGAACGAAACGAGTCAATTAGTCAAAAATTTTCGCGAAAATTTAAAACAAAAAATTCTTCAAACTAACAAAAGCAAGATAAAAAATTATAGTCTAATATCAACAATAATAAAAAAGAGCTTGTATAAGAGTAGGTAATTCTTCTTGGAATTCTCGGAGATTGTCATATTTTTAACAAATAATATTAACCTTGATTAATTAAAGAAAAAATAAATTTTGTAACTATTGGTGCTAATAAACAGACAACTAAATAACAACAAATTATACAATTATTTCTAATTATGAATTCTACATAATTATACGTTTAAAAATTATTAATATAATTTTGTATTAGTTAAAGTAACAAGCAAAACAAGGTCTTTTTTTGAATTATATGCCTATACAATATTTACAGTATGTGTATTATAATATTTAATGTACCTATTTTGTTATAGGCCTCACTAATTAACTATATCCGTTTGGGAAAAAAATATATATAAATTAATTCTATTGAGTCAATTATGTATATATTTATATAAATATCTATATTGTCACACCTATATTTGCTTGACGTCAATTTTTACAATAATAAAATTTGAATAATTTTCGGCTAAATATCTGTATAATCTCTTTGAAAATTACTGGTTGAGATATGTTTGTTAATACTACTGTTTTCAAGTTATTTTGATAATACAAAGTAAAACCTCCTCTTTATTACAACAATATTGATGGCAGTGTGTTTTATAAACACCACATCGACTTGTTTGAAGGATCTTAGTGATTTTAAGTTAGTATAACAATTTAGTTCAAGACAAATCAGGATTAAAACTTTGCCTTTCTCCTCTGTATTCCTCTTTCCGCTTGTTTTCTATGTTAATTAATTGTTTCCATTTATATGTAGTATAATCTATTAATTTATTTTTGTGTTTTTTGTTATTAAACTACTAATAAAACTTTATTAGATTGTATAAAATAGAAGACGGAATTATTACACAATGATTATTTCTCTTATTTACGAGTATATCTCTTATATGTACATAAAAAGTTGTCTTAATTGTTTTGGGTCATTCTGTTTTATCAAGAGCCAATCAATTTAACGTCTTTTTCTCTCTTTTTTTTGTTTTTTTTGTTTCAGCAAATCGATGTTTCTTTTCTTCTAATAAAAACGTCTCAAATAGCTGGAAGGTTTCTTTTTATTTTTAATTTTTTTTTGTATTTCTGTTTTTTTTCTTTGATCATTAGGCGGCTTTGTACTAACTTTATACTCAATGTTGTCTGCTAGCCGTTAATGAAATCTAAAAATTGTTAGGCTATTACAGAATAATAAATTACTATAAAGGTCAGAAAAATAAGAGACAAAAATATAGGAAATTATTATAATGAACACATGTTGTGGTTAGTTATTTACTGTCTGTTAAATATTTACTATACAATCTCAAGATTGAAGAAGAGTCACTAATTCAAGAATTATGAAAACATCACTTTAAAAAGGATTGGTATGAATTGAAAATCAAAAAACTGCAAATTCAGGAATATGTACTGGAAAAAAGGCAGTCAACAATTAAGCGCGATTTATAGTTTGGCGCAAGAAGTACCGTTAGCGCGCCAGCAACGCAAGCCGAGTTCAACTGTAAGTTTTCAATGTATCTGCGGCAGCGCTTGCGGTACTTCTTGCGTCAAACTATAAAACGACCTTTAATCTGAAGATATGTAGGTATATAGTGCAAATTTTGTGAGAAAAACCTTTTCGGTAAGATTTTTAAATGCGATCGATAATTTTCGATGAACGCTTGATTCGTGGGTCTGTGACAGTGACGGTACATCAAATTTACGACTTTATATACAGAAAATCCACCATTACAGACGCCACTGGAAATCCAAAATTCTTGCTAGCACACGCTTTTTTGGTAGCCCCACCGATTAAAGATCTACTGTGCATCCATCCCAAAGGTTTTTTTTTACAAAATTTGCACTATACATATCTTTAATCTGTATCTACGTACCTATATGTATTCATGTTATTGCAATTGCTGATTGATTCCCAGGACGGATATGATGCAAGTTAACTGCATTCAAGGCTATACCGGAACAGTCACGATTCTATATACCTGTAATCGCTGTAATTTCGAATAGACACGTTTTATTGCCGGTACGAAATTAAATAATAAAATCGAAAATGATCTCCGTATCAAACATGGTAAGACTTATAAGAATTTCATAAGAAACAAAAAAAATAAGAAGGAAGAAAAGTGGAAGAAAATGGAATAATGGAAAGAACAAAGTAAAGTCGTATTGATAACGGTTTAATGTTCTATCAAAGCTGATATCCTAAAATGGGTCCTTCCGATTTTTCGACTTTCACTCTTTACGAACGTAATCTTTTCTCGTCTTTTATATGTATCCTTTATTCTTACTGTTATCGATATACTATCATTACACACACACACACAACCATTCGTTCACTCCCCATATAACAATTCCCGTTCTTTGTAACACATCAACATTATAACACAATTCCCAACTGTTCCATAAAATTCGGGCAAGTGGAAAAAGATATTTGAAATTGACCAATATCAAGCGAATCTGTAGAATTAAGTCTTTTCCTTCTGATTGTAATTTTTTCAGGATTTTGAAGGTCGTTCCAATATAAATTCTGATTTTTATCGAGTTTGTGTATTTTTTCAAATGGCATATTTTTAGAAGGAGCTTGATATTTCTTTGACAATAACAGTATAGAATTGAGAATGACTTAATGAAAATTTCAAAAACGATTGCCTCTTGTCTTGTAGAGAGATATCTTGACAAAACTCAAGGATAGTCCTATAATATTAAATTTTCATGAATTGACTCATATAAGATTCGCTGGATTTCGGCTGTGATTGGTGATGGACATAAAATTCATGGTAGCTTGAAATTAGATGGCTGATTTCTTGATTCCAAGATTAATAACGTTGTCACTGTCAGAGAGCTGAACCCAAGTTTTTTACAAAGAAAAAAAGAAACAGTTTCATTTATTAAAATACCATATCTATAGGTATACCTAATCCTTGTATGATTGAATCAAAATAAATATACAACACGGTATATGATCAATACAGTCAACAATAATTGCCAATACAAATCGACAATAGAATCAAATACGGATTATTAATTAGAATTTCAATCGAAAAGTTAGAAAGATTAACTGTTGTTCCAAACTCAATCAGAATTTTGTTGTCACGTCAAAACGACAAAACATGTTTTGAATTGTTAATGACTTTTATGAATCTAATAATAGAAATTAAGGATTTATAAATAGTTTAAGGAGCCTTAATTAGATTGTTTACAGACTAGTCATTCTTTGTTTGTTTGTTTTTTCTAATTGATTCATTCAACGACATTTTTATCCGTTGATTTATGATTTGTTGATTTAAATCAGTATGTTGATGCTATTGTTGTGTGTTAGTTGACTTTTTCCAAAACAAACATTGTGTTTGTATTAAACTAGACTGGTTAAATAATGGTTTATGTTCTGAAAATTTCTGATTGATTTGCGGTATGGGCATACTATCCTGTTTTGGTCAGGTATGCGGTTTTGAGGGCAACATTCAAACTAAATAGCTCATAAACTCTTCCTTCAGTAGCGATCACTACACCCAAATTAATCCTCCTTCATCTATCTTTCCCTACAAATACGCCATATAGATATCTATATCTATCGTTCACTCGAACGTCAAACTATTAATGTTATTCTAAAAACTTGTTTTCCGGACCAAATTTATGCACAAAAATACGTATTTTTCTTTTTAGAATAAAAAATCGCATAAATTACATTTGAGGAAATAAAAACATTGGATTATTGTTGGATTTATCATTTCAGATTTGTTATTCACTTTGGCTTTTTATTCACACCACAAATACCCCTTCATATAACATAAAAACAAAAAAAAGCAGAGAGAAAATTGCTCTTGGTCCATACTGCCAAGCCAATAAATTATGCCTAATAAAAAAATGATCATTATATGATGAAGGGTAACCCAGTACGCATAGAAATCGACTGTTTAAATTCACCCATCGCCCTACAAGATTCAACTTTGTGCATCGTAAATATTAAATGGGTTAAATGTTCCTGTCGAATTTCCACCAGACAGAATTCTGGTGAAGAGTAGAATGATGGTGGTCGTGGCAGTACCCTGAAACATGCCAAAACCATCCTGTTTCAACTTTACAGCAAAACTTTGCAAATTAACGTGAAAGAATCTAAAATAGAGGACTAACACAAATGTTTCAATTGTATCCGTCTTTGTGTTTGACTACTTTACTAAGTACATGTTTGTTAAAGGCGAAATATTTCGGAACACTCTCTGCGTCTTACAATTTAGAAACAACAACAACAACAATAAGCAGCAATAACATTAGATAGAAAATCATTCTGACTAAACAAAGCCGTAAGATTTGTTTAAGTAAATTAGAGTGAGTGACAACAAGGGCGTGCAAAAGAAAAACATTTTTGAGTATCTTATCGTGGATTCGAGGGGAGCGCGAAGACAAGAGAATGGTATCCAATGAGGTATTTCAACATTAATGAATATACGTAGAGGGCGAAAGGAAAAGTAGAAGGCAGATGATGAGGGGGTGCAAGTGGAAGAGAAAGAGAGACATCGATAGAGGGAAACGCCAACAAAGCGATTGCTGAACCGATATCGTTAATGAAAGGACGAAGGATTGGAAAACCGTCTAGATTGGCACAATGGACGACGTCTGCTTCAATGAAAGGACAGACCGTTTCGTTTGCTATGCCATAAAGAGAACATTTCCTATTATTTCACGATATCATAATCGATTAAAAACAAACATTTCAAAAGAGATGCAAAAAAAAATTTGCTTAACATTTTCATATTAATAAGTGAAGTGAATAAATTTGAAACGAAAAGAAACTTAAATCAAATATGATTGAGAGCGGACCTACTTTAATAAGCTCTTTTTAATTAATTGAATTGAAGTCCTTGTACAAGTTTTGATCTTTTTAAGGTTGAAATTGACAAATACGACCAATATGATATTATGAAGAAATTTTTTCCTGAAAATTTGTTATTGTGACTTGACTTTTTTCCTTGGAATAAGTAAGGAAACGTGTATGCTAAGATAAAATTACAAAGTTTCATGATATTCTCATGGAAGTGTCTTCTAAACTTAATTTTATTTTATGGTTATTTATGTTTCTTTTAGAGAAAATATCAAGAAAAATCTTCTAATTTTACTTAAATAATATATTATATTTTAAAGCTATTGTCTTATTACCTTTCATCAAATCAGACTTGAATTTATCTCGGATCTATTAACTAAAATTTCCTTAAATTTTCTTGCATTTCTTCATTAAAATTAATGGTAATTTTCAAAGTTGGTAGATAACAGAGTAGATAGTAGCATATGTCTATGATAACGTTCCCAAGATTCCAATTTCTCGTTACTTTATTATGTAAGTGTAAAACAGTCGGTGTACCTACATAACTTTGTAACTAATCTGTCCAGTAAAGTAACAGATCTGTTCAACTTTAATTTTACTCCGTCTAGACCATTATGTTTATCGGCCGTACGATTAGTTTATGTTAATTATAATTTAATAAATTGATATGAAGCGCTTTAATTAATTTAAATAATTTTCGAAGATTATAGGTACATAGAAAGAACGGTAGAGATCAGTAAAATAAAGATAAATATAGAAAGAAAACTAAGTAAGTAATACGAAACCGGAGGAATTCATGTTTTCTAGATATAAAGGAAACAATATTTTTAAAAGCGCATTATTTCGGCTATGATACGGTCGGCAATAAATCTGCCGTTCCTGACCCTGTTATATCCTCGCAGGATTCCTAAAGCCCTGGACTATCCAACCGACTGTGGGCGGGCCGGTATTTAGGCCATTAGGGACTCGAATAGCTAGCTTCACATCTAGGCTTTTCTATAAAGGCAAAAGGATTCCGATTCTTGACTACAATTAGGAGATTATCCTGCGATTGTATAATTGGCTTCTCATTATATCTACTTCTATCTGCAATCATCTATTTCATATTAAACATATAGATATATGTATGTAATGTATATACCTGCCTAATATATATACTACATCGTACATAGAGAGAATTAAGATTAATAGAGGTAAATTTGTTGCAGTTACGTAGATTTTGGTGCATTGCCGATGTTTCTAATTTTAAAGGAAATGCTATAAATCATGACCGTAGTTTGGGGTTTTACAAATACCATTTGTTGCCGAATAAAATAAGATAAAGCGAATTTTAGAGTTTGTTTTAATAAAGGGAAGAAAGTTCATCAAGGAAACGTTTCTAAACTTTATTACAAAATATACGAGCTTTTGTTAGTGTGCAAAACACGTTTCATAAAAAAAGAATGAGATATTGCACAACAATTCAAGTACTAAAATGAAATTAAACAAAAATCAAGTGTCGATTTATGGGGCACAACCGAGAAAACAGAACTGGCAAGTGTAGAGAAGAAATATGCATAAGAAAGTTTCGTAACTTCTATTTTCAGGTAGGGGAATTTTTAAATATCTACCGACTACCACAAAATTTTAATGAAAATCATCTGTTGGAATGTTAATTTTTGATATTTAATTAAAAAATGTTTTATAACTTTTATTTAAACCTTATTTTAGGTTTCTCAAATACGATATTGGTTGCCAAAATGCTTATTTTTGAAATACATTTGAGGGGGCGCCAGAGCTACACTTCCAACACAATATTCATTTATTACCAATGTAAATTTGGAAAACATCTGCAATCTTATTATCAAATATATGTGTATGGAAAAATTCACAGAAAATCAAAGAATCGTAAAATATTGAAGATTGATTTTATTAAGAATCGTGATATAGGTATGCAGTATTAAAAGTCTGGCACCGACTTCGTCATCTATTTTTGTTAATAAAAATAATATAAAAAAGTTTAAGAAATAGCAGCTTTGGCCTTGATAGAACAATATAAATAACAATTTTTTCATCGTCCAACAGAAATTTTAAGCTAGACAATCAACATAAACGCCCTACCATTCTAAACTGCACAAAAATTTAAATATCAAAAAAAAGCTAATACACATTACTTGCACGTACTAATTTGGTTGAACCTTTTTTTGCTTTGCCGTTTATTAAATAAACGTTGTATTTTTTATATAAAAATCAAGATTTTTGACTGCAAATTAGGTCACCGGTTTGTTGTTATTAAAAATATGGATAGCACAAAATATAGAAGGGGTGGCAGGAACAGAAACTTGCTGTGCCACTTGAGGGGGTCAAGCGCAATTTATTTCTATTTATTCGACAACCTTAATTGCTTTTTATGAAATATTATCAGTTCCATTTATTTCTTCTTGCAGCTGTCTCGATCTTTTTGCAGTGAACTCACACACAATTTTTATAAATTATTGTGCAGATGTAATTTTCATGAGAAAATTTAATTTTGCCTCTTTAGGAATTTTGTTCAATTCATTTATTGAGTCCTTGACCGTTATAACAATTCTGTAGACTCGTAATGAATTTTTTCTCGTTTTTGCCTCTATATGCTCTAATTCAAACGAATATTCTTGAAAAATTCGAACGTAATCGAATTGAAGGACGTCTCCATTTTTCTTCACAAAACAGTTTAAGACGTTGACCAATGACATCGAAAATCTAGTAATGGTCAAGTGGTATGTCGATTTATTTTATAACACTACATTAAACTATTTATAACTGTAGGAAAATCTCGATAGAACATAAATAAATTGGCAGGACATTCAAGGTTTTAGTGAAAATGGTTGACGGATACAAGTTCGTATTCCTTTTCGGAAGGAATAAAAACGAGAGAGAGAGAGTAGATAAGATGAGGAAATGAAGGCGGAATTCGGTGAGGTAGTAATCCGAAAAAGGTGGAGATCCAACTGGTTGTGTGGAAAAGTTGTAGACTGAATAATACGAATAATTGAATGAAAATAGGAAGGAAAGTCGGAATTATTGCTCTACATCCTACCGAAATTCTATTTGCCTTGGACGTTTATAAACGAGAGAATTAAATCCATATATGTGCGAATATAAGTTCCTATACCTATATATTTTTTAAGTTGAAATATGAAAGAAACTTTCTTAATTTTCTATAGTTGATCCTATTCCCTAAAAATGTAGTAATACGGAAAAACTTTATGTTGCGGGTTGAAGTTAAAAAAACAGTAAGACCTGATCGTAAGCGTAGAATTAATATGTACTTCACCGTCTAAGTTTCATCTGTTATAGAGTATTTTCATGTTTCAGACGAAGTCGCCGTCATCGTTGTTGTTAAGCTGTCGACAATTTTTCAGCGATCCGTTTCGTAGGTAAGCCTCAAGCTAAAAGAGCTCTAGCGCTCTAAATCCACCTTTAAATCCTTGTCAAACTTGGCAAATTAACCACCCACTATGTTCATTACTTTGATTCTAGTAAGTCTTGTTAATTAAAACCTCTTCCTGTAACATTTATGTACATCTACATATTTAAAAAGTGTTTCATTTAGGTACATTATACACAGTACTTGAAATTCAGATAACGTTGCTGGGGATATTTGTCACCATTTGAATTAAAAATACGAGTTTAGATTTGAATTTAAAACAACAATAGGTATCCAAAAAAAACAATATATGGAGATTTAGTGAAACCAGCCAAAAATTGTGTGTGAATAAGGATGGTGTTAGACAGTTTTCGAGCTAGAAGATTTTCAGAGGTTTTATTTTGGCTTGACATGAGGATTTTGTAAAAGATATTAGGTACTGCACGAAATATTCTTCTGCCAAAGAAAATTAAAAATGGTTATTATTACTTCCTCGATTAAGCTCCATTAACTAATTAAAAGTAAATTCGTTAAAAGTTCAATTATTTGAGTTGATTTTTTGCCAAAACATGTGCTTTTATTTTTGACCTAAGTATTAAATAAAAATAACAATGCGAGAATGCATTGGAGGACTACTTGTTTGAAACTGGCAACAAATCTGACACAAGTCGCAAAGTAAATAATTCATTTTGGGGACTTGCTTGCTGTTGACAACCACCGGAAACCTTTCGCCTTTCAATTATTTTTTCCTACACTACCACACAAAGATTTATCCCGTTGCCCACGAGAGGATTACCTTAACTGGTGAAGATTCCTATTAAATACGTTTCGACTTGCTCCTTTTCTTTGAAGTAAAGTCCTTGTTATTATTTTTCATTTTAAATAAATATGAAAAACTAGAAACTGGGTGGACGCGTCATCAAGATAAATTAATGACAAAACAGATGGTTTGATTTCTATAAATAAAATCTTTACGGAGACATCAAAAATTCCTTGTTTTAATTAAAACAGGGTTTATTGCTTAACAGAAATGATTTAGTCGTGGATTTTACAGGGATTCAATTAGGAAGACTGAGGGAATTGAGGGTGAACGTTGATACATACCAGGTGGCCCAAGAAGCCTTATTCCTGTACTATGGATTTACTTTCATGAAATTTAATCTACATCTTAATTTTACTTCAATTTTCTAAAAATAAAAATGTTGAATAGAAAAAGAAAAATTTTAAAATTCATACAAAAAGGAGAACAAGATAATACGTGTAGAGATGAACTTGTGAGTAGGCGTGATTGAAGAAAGTGAACTTTGGGAACATCATTGGGAACCGCTATAAGAATTAGCGAGTTAGATTGCTAGTTAGCCTGCGAAAAAAAAACCTAAAACAAATATATTTAATGAGAAATTTTTAAATTTTATGAAAGGAATTTTTTAATATTCTTTCAGTAGTATTTCTGACAGATTATTTTCAATAAAATAAATGTAAAAATAACAATATATCAAAAGCAGTAGAAGCGGGACAAAGTTCAGTGAATTGGACGTGGAACAATTAATTGGAAAGGATCAACTGACCCTCTGGTCTCGACACTGGAATGGTTTAATTGATTTGCGACTTATGTGCTAGAGGGCTGCTGTAATTTAAAGTTCGCTTTGGGTATATTGTTACTCATTCATATCAATCCAGTTTTGCTTTATTGTTGGAAAACATACATACATACATATAGTATAGTCAGCCCCCGCATTACCCATACATAGATGTCTATACAAACATACAAGAATGGATGTGGCCACTGGCCACCACCCGTTTAATCGTTTATTTTCAAAACAGAAAATATAGAAATGACATTATTATTTTTATTTATTGTTATTACCGGGGCTTTGGCTACAGTTCAAATGAGCTGATTCAAATAGAGAAGAATATTCTTTAAATATTTTAGCAGATAGGAAATTACTTGTATAAATATGCTTTTTTTTACAGAAAATTCCCCTGTAACTTTGAAATTATTTTCAATATTACACAAGCTTTTCATATTTAGGAGTTAAGGTTTATGCGAAAGCCAAGACTGTAGTTGGCGTGGTTTCAAATTTAGAATATAAGGACAGGTTCAAAGGGAAATTTAACGAATGTTTAATTAATTTTATGAAATAACATTGAATAAA
>JAZBHA010000055.1:0-35727 GCA_037464855.1 Iselma pallidipennis | reverse complement strand
GTACTTTAAATGACAACCATAAAATTAATTAAATTATCATGTATTTGTGTTCCTTTTATTGTTTCAATTTACGAAATCACCATAAGGATTAAGAATTTATTGAATTTCAATGGAATAATCGAAAATTAGGTTAACTGTTTGTTGACAAAGTGCAGTAATGCACTGTTGTATTTTGCATGTTACGAAATTAATCAACAATTGTATGTATACCTAATATAAACTCAATACAGCTCTAGTTATGTGGTTTGATTTAACTTGATTTGTACAATATATTCACGTACAATTGCCGGGTAAATTCAACAACAAAATGGTCCATAGAGAAAGGACATATTAACAGTAATATAGCAGTAGTAGAGGTATCTTAACCCAATCCTATTTCTAGTAGACGACCTCATGTAAATAGAACTTCAGGTTAACCAGAATTAGCGCACTGCGGCAGTTTGCACTTGCATAATCACATCCCTTACAAAACTAAATAACGAAGATAATCCTTGAAAGTGATGTTAGTTGCTGATGAGAAAACAGGATGAAAGAGTGAGAAAGAAAGAAAGATTATGGGAGATTTTGTTTGCAGAGCTGTGTTGACAGGATCTATTTTTTATTCTGTACACAATTTATCGCCAGGACAATTAATAACTGGCGCGTAAAAATACTAATTAGGAAAGTTTGTAGCCTAATTGTTGTCGAAGTTGGTATTATTATGGAAAGAAAACAAACAGAAAGAAAGGATACAGTCTATTTTCTGTGCTATCAAATCAGTTCCTTTTTATTTTATCTTCTTGTCTACATTATTGTTATTATTGTGTATACACTGTATTTAGGTATAATATGTAGGTATCTATGTCTTTTCATGTTAGTTGCACCATTACTGGTGCAACATTTTAACTGAAAGCTTGCACTTTCTGTTCAGCCCTTAACTTAAAAGCAGACCTACCTTCCTCAATTATTCAAAGGAAATGGAAAGAAGTCCTTTTGGAAAACCTTTACGTCTAGTATATTAATATTGTCATATCTAGTTCAACTAGTTAAAATGCTTTGTAATCCTATCTAAACTGACCTATAAATTATTCCGTTTTCCTTGTCTCAATCATCTTTTTTAATGAATCAAAATTTTCAACTACATTATTAACTAACTTGGACAGAATACTGTCAGATTGTCGACTCAAACAATAAACAACAATTATGTTTCTCGGTAGACATTATAATTTAATTAATTTGTGCATGCATTCATAGAACGTCGTACTAAAGTGCATCATAAATTTTTAATTTGTGCAATTCTAGTTGCAGTTACAGTTTAATTGTGATACTTTCGAAATTGCAACAATAAAACTGAGCACTTTTCAAATTTTAGTTAAATCAACATAAAATCAAACTAACTTTTGTATCTTTTAGCCTTATACCTATTTAAGTACAGATAATACATAGATCTATTGCAGCCATTGAAAACTAATTATACTGGTTCCGCAATTGATTCAAATTCAAAGTAGAGCTACACGTACAATGTAATTTAATTTTGTTTATTTTTTTTTTATTGCAGATTTGAAAATAGACCGATCTCCAATAGATACGTACTGTGACCATCAAGATTGGACAGGACTATCAATTAGATTGAATAAAAAACTCAGCAAAACGAATTGCAATGAACAATGTTGCGGCATATATGGGTTTGTATTGCGGAAAATCGAATCGATAACCAACAACAACAACAACAACCACAACTGTTATCGTCATCGTTGTTACTACCCTATTCTTCAACGTTACCATCTAATTATAGTTACAACTGCAACTATAAAATAATATAAGATTTGGAAAGTTTTTGATGGTGGTTGGAAAATTATTGTGTTATGGAGAACGACACGTTCTTTTATAATACATCGACAACGCAAATAACCAAAACAACAACAGAAAAAGAATGGACCGGTTATTTACTACTATTTGCAAAGGCAACTATAATGGGTTCAATTATTATCGTATCAATATTTGGTAATTTATTAGTTATTGTATCGGTGATGCGCCACCGTAAGCTCAGGATAATAACAAATTATTATGTGATTTCATTGGCATTTGCTGATATGTTGGTGGCAATGTTCGCGATGACGTTTAATTTTAGTGTACAGATCTTTGAACGATGGTTATTTGGATTTTTCGTGTGTAATATGTGGAATTCATTAGATGTTTATTTTTCAACTGTTTCCATATTACATCTATGCTGTATCAGTGTAGACCGTTATATTGCTATAGTGAAACCATTAAAATATGCAATAAGTATGACGAAGAAAGTTGTTGCAATGATGTTGTTAGCTACATGGATCAGTCCAGCTTTTTTAAGTTTCTTACCAATATTTATGGGCTGGTATACAACAGCTGAACATTTAAATGAACATTATGAACATCCAGAGATTTGTGATTTTCGCGTTAATAAACCGTATGCTGTAATTAGTAGCAGTGTATCATTTTGGATACCATGTACAATTATGATTTATATGTATTTAGCAATATTTCGTGAAGCTAATAGACAAGAAAAAGATATGTACAATCGACATGGTGCAGCTTTATTATTACATCAGAATAATACAAATGGTGATATGTTATCAAATTCTGGCGGCTCATCGAAAACATTAACTCTACACGAGATCAATCAAGATTTACATCATACACCGACTAAGGAGAGAAATTTAACGAAAATGAAACGTGAACATAAAGCAGCTAGAACATTGAGTATAATAATGGGTACGTTCATTTTATGTTGGCTACCATTCTTTTTATGGTATGTTAGTACATCATTGTGTACAACATGTCCATGTTCTGATACTGTTGTTGCAATTCTATTCTGGATTGGTTATTTTAATTCAACATTAAATCCATTAATTTACGCTTATTTCAATAAAGATTTTCGAGAAGCTTTTAAAAATACATTACAATGCGCTTTCTGTAGTTTATGTCGCCGTCCTCCATCTGATTTAGATAAATTCGATATTAGAAGGCCTTCAATTAGATACGATGATCGAACTAGAAGTATATATTCAGAAACTTACTTAAAACATATTGATAGAAGAAGGAGTTCTGAATTTGGATCAAGTCTTTGAGTAGACCTAACTAGTAGCAGACTTACCACAACCAGTTTCTAGAAGAAGAAATATAAACACAAAATGTGGTAAATCTGTTACTAGTTTATTATTCTATGTTTATGCGATTTTTTTTCTATGAATGACAGCAACAGAAAAATCAACAATATTGGTGCTATTTTTGTAAAACTTTGGAATGAGGAATGAGTGATTTTTTCTGATCTATTTTGTAAGTGATAGCGTGTGATACATAAAAGTGAATCGTTTGTAGAACAGAATGCTCATCAAAATTTCATAAACGTTCCATATTGATTAACTTCTTCAACAGATCAAAGCACAATTTTATGGAACTTGCAATTTAATATGTGCGAATTTTTTTGAGCATTCTGCATTCATTTTATATTAATTCTTAGAGAGTATCTTACAACAACCAAATTTTGAAATCATTATAGTAATGCTAGAAGTGATGTATAAATGTTATTTTATTTTAGATAAATTTCCAGGTTCATTTCATTCAACGGAATCTAAGACTTAATTTAAGACTGCAAATGACTTTGCAAAATACTCCAATCGAAACATTTTTGTACACTTAAGTAGATGTAACTTAAATTGAAAAAAAAGAGGGCAAAAAGTCGATAATATTATTCGTATTATTTAGATAAATGTTTCGATGTGTAAAGGAAAATTTTTGTGTAATAAATGTGAGAAAATCTTATAATTCTATTGACAAAATCTAAAAATATATACAATAGTTATATATTGATAGATTAATTAAATTGTAGCGAAATACAATCACAATTTAGAAAGAAAAGAGAAACAAGTATGAAAAGAACGTAAAAAATGTAATATGCAATTATAGAAATTTCTACTATTCTAGAGAAAATATTTCGACCAATTGTAATTATAATAATAATAATAATAATTATAATGTTAATAATATTGTAATAATAATAATGTAATGCCAAGCAATAAATCTACTTAATAATTAACCGTTTTAAAAAGAGACAAGTTTACATCGAAAAGAAGTTCAATGAAATTTATTTTCTTATTCCTAAATCGGAACAAAATGAACATTAATAAAAAAATAAACGTTAACACGCATTTTATGTATTTGTCTTCCCCTACAAAGTCTTAGTGTTCAACAAAAAAAGACAAAACTTCTTCATTCAATCAGAAGATGAGTGGTTATAAAAATTTGATGTTTTAAACATAAATGTTCCATGTACAAAAAGAAAATGTGAAAAAATTAAGACAGTGTCCATGTTGTGCTATAATCCTCTCAAACCAATAACAATTTTAGTTGAAATTTTCTTTAGCTTTAAGAATTTTGTATATAAACTTATTGATTTAAAACAACCAAAAACTATACTTAAATACTATTATTATAATATATTTATTGTTTGTTGACAATTTTCTATTTGTAAATTAGTTTGTACATTTTTGAAATATCTATGCTTTGGACAAAGAATAAACTGACAGTTTGCTTTTTTTGAACAAAAAAAAAATCGAGGACAGAATTCAATAAAAATAATATGAATACTGATCAATAATTTATTTCACTGTGTCGTTTCCTATAAAAATTCCAAAAGATCCAAATATGTAATAAAAATAATCAACTGTAAATATGAATCTTGTACAGAAAAAGTAAGTATGTATATACCAATTTAATATTGATTTTAATGGAGAAACTTGAGAGAAATTTTCAATTCCCGCCTTATGAGAAACTTTCCGATTAGACAATTTGCAATTTTTAATTTCGTTACTTTTTCCTTTTAGCTTTTCAATCAGAACATTTTTATTCTCTAAGAGCCAGTCGATTCTCGACAGTTTCTTATAAAAATACTGATTCGTTGAAAATTCATTTAAATTCAAATTTATTATGGCTCAACAATTTAGAAAACATTCGACTATCGATTAACGCACACAAGAATGATGAAGGCAATTTAAAATTTACTGTTTGTTGAATTTTAATTTGGCCAAGTCTTTCTATCGAAAAAAGAAAAGGACAGAGTAACAACAATGGCAAATAAAAGAGTCGAACAGAACTTATGAAGAACATCGAACGTATTTTCAATGCGAGAACAGTTCAGATGGAAGATTGTAATAAATTAACGCCTTCTATCGTTTAGGAAAATCGTGTTCTTGTCTCCAAAATAAATATAAGTTCTTTCCAATGTAACTTCAATATTGACAAAATGACAAAAATCTTTAAATAGTCTAATAACAACTAAACATTTTATTTCGAACAGCAACATAATATCATTGGCAGTTGAAGTTTACACGTTTTTTTTAAATCAAAATATCATTCTCTTATATTAGTGTGTGCGCGTGTGTGTAAACTTGTAGAACACTTTTTTTGGGATAGAAACAAGCCAATATATTTTTTCCTAATCTAGCGAAATCCAAGTTTAGTTGGGTCGGTGCCAGCAAATATAAAACTATCTAGTTAGATGTTAAATTTTTTTTTACCATTCAAAAATAAAAAGGAAAAATAACAAAACTATGCTGAAACGATAGAATTCCAAAATTAAACTAAACGAATTGAAGAAGATGAGCTCGAACAAAATTGGTTAAATTGGAACAAAATCACAATGAACCATCTGCCAGTAACATTGGGGCTGGTTAATTGCAAGTTCTTTAATCCAACATCAAATGTCAATTAGAGAAAATGCTTGTTTTGTTGCTACATGAGTTTTGTGCCAAAAAAAAGTTATAAGAGGAAAATTGATAAAAAGTCCGGGTGATTGTCCGATGGTAACGAATTTTTCCTGGAGAAAATTTAGACCATCATCATCATCATCATCACCATCATCAACAACATCATTAAATTATGTCGATTTCGCTTTGAAGTTGACATGGTTGTTACATCGCTTTAATTGCGTTAGCCTTTGATTGCGCTATAAAGCTTGCCGTTGGAAAATATTGGATGATGTAAATCTACAGGTGCCCCAAAGGATTCTTCCAGTTTTTCCATTTTGAAGTGGGAAAATTTGTAACTATATTAAATTATGATAATATACAGACTGAAAAACAGTGTTAGATAGTCGTAAACTTACATGTCTCAGAGGAAATCGTGTTTTGCCCCTATCTAAATATACCTATCGGCCAACAATTATAAACGTACATACGATATGTTAGGGCTGAAACACATAAAATAGCTCAGTTTTTACAAACTAATTGAATGTGAGCTTCTTTTTTATGAATATAACCTTTCTATTGTAAATAAATATTCCCTATGGAGCTTGTTAGATATTTGTTTAACATAAAATCCTTGTATTTTCTTGTTATAAAATAATAAATTAATCTTATACCGTCTAATTGGCATTGCATATACATTCGATCTTTACCATAGTTTTTCTTCATTATATGTTTTTTCTTTGATAAAAAAAATGTCCGATCTGTATTACAATAGAATGTCGAGACATCAAAAGATGTAATTGTAATACTGGTGTCAGTTATGGTAAATTCACCAAATAATACTGTTAACGTTGAAATTGGAGATTGTCCCATGTCAATATTATATTAAGGAAGCTTTTGGCCCTAGTGTATGTATGTGTGTAGGATCAAGGATTGAGAGGAGTCTACGGTGAGAATATCGGAAGTTTTCTAAAGTGTCGATTTACACCGGGCCATCGCCTGTATTACAGCAAAGGTAAACGTCAGGGAATAGAGAACTAATCAATTTTAAATGATGCCCTTGAGGTTTATAGGAAAACCCTCCAGATTAGGGTAACTTGATGTGTATTTTTTTGATGTACTCTCTCTTTTTGCTACTTTTTTCTTTGCTGCTATCTTACCTCTTTTGTTGTATTGTTATATCAATATCACAATAGATATATTTCATGGTGAATTAAGTTTGTGGCTGTAGGTAGATAATTTAGCACGGAAACTAGAAAATATATCTTCATTATAACAAATGTGTAATATGGTATTATATTTTTTATGAAATCTTTTTTGTATTTCCTTAATTTTCATCGATTTTCAGTCTATCTTTTTAATTGCAGCCTTGAAACGTTTTCCCTTCAAACCGTTTGTGTCTTTGACAAATTACATTTGCAAACGAAGACATAATAGCTCTATTGTAGATATGGGTTATTACAACTTTATTCTAAGTCAAAGTATAATTGAAAAGGTTGTTTTACATGCTGTACAAACTGTAAGTTCTTAATTTATTTCTATCACTATTTGAACTAAAAATAACACGCAGACTTGTAGAAATCTGTTGAAATGGAAAACAATTTTTTTCTTTTTCAATTATTTTTATATTTTCCTCGTATTCTCGATTTTGTAGAGAATCAAGATATAAGAAGTAGCGACCTTAATATAATGCTTCTTTTTTTCTTTGTTGGGTAGTAATATTTGGATATGTCGGTAGATACTCTAGAAAAAGAGTGGCTGAATCGAAATCTACCTTGTCGTCGCAAATTAAATTTCCATCTGGTATCAATCATTTCAGGAATACTAATCTAGAATTTGAATGACACATAAAAAAGAACGAAATAAGACGAGAAACGGATGCTGCTATGGAGTTTCCCCTACTCTTGTCAAAATTCAAAAGCTCAATATATTGCGAGGCAACGACAACATAAGTTAGGTAGAAGAAGTATTGTAATCGAAAAATAAAGGAAAATAAACGAACAGGACTACCATATACAAATATTTAACTTTAAAATCAACACTGTTTGCTTGTATCAAATGGTCAAATATAAGAATACGAATACTCTGCCAACATTGAAAGGGTCTGTGTAAATATAAATCAAGTTTTACAGAAAATCGTTCCAGTAATCATAATAAATAATAGAACTGAATTCAGGTGCTTTAGAAGGTATCGACGATGTACAGATATTAAATAGATCCTATAATATCATGATTTATAATTAACGAAATATAACCACAACTGTGAATTTGATATTGACTTCGAGATATTTCCAATAATTCATCGGATGGTTGATGATGAACATTGCAGGATTTGACTTCTATTTAATACTAAGACCCGGTCATAATCGTCTTTACTTTAATTACTTTGAAATGAATGGAGTTTCTCTGTTTTTAGAATTTATGTCGATTTAAAGTCAGATTTAGTTTGAAAGTTTTATAAATTTTTCTTCTTATTTTTCGTGTAAAAGAAGGAGAATATATTTTTAACCTTTTTCTTTAAACTTATAAGTACTTAATAACGTCTAATTATCTTTCCAACGATATGATAATAACATAAAGACAGAAAAAATACGACGTTTATTTTTAAATATCGGAAATAAGATATTTCTTTGAGGAAGAAAATTACACAATTTAAGCCGGAACTGTAGCAACAACGATTCCAGAAAGTTTAAGGTGGATGCTACCAGAATTCATAATATCTTTGCTGGAAAAGAAAATGCCAAGACGGTAATTTCTAGAATAAGAAAGTGCATTCCACAATTTCTACCTAGCCTTTACCTTTACCTGTTTTCCTTTTCAGAAGCAACAAAAATCGATAATACGGGAAAGAAAAAGGAAAATGGTTGTAAATTACAACGCAGAACTGAAACGATTCAAAGGTACAGAAAAATTCCTATGAGAGCTATCTAAACTACAAAAAAAGAAAAAAAAAACGGGATGCATTGTGATCTAGATGATATGACTTGCAAATAACACTAATATTCTCAATTTGAGTTATAAATATCTTATTTTACACTAGAAATTCCAATTTCGAGTGCTATTGTGCACAAGTATCGACGTATTGAACTTTAAATTCAAGTCTTAAAATTATCACAGAATCAGCAACATTGATAACAACAACAGTGAGAGAAGTTCAACTGAAACCCGATTGTATTCACCCGGCGCATCCGCCATATCGGATCGAATAAAACTAATCCAATAGTTTTAGAATTTTCCTAAACTTTTATATCAATAGATTAGTGCACATATACCTACATACATATGTATTTATATAATAAAATATTACGATGCAAAAATTATGTCAGTTTTATTTGGTAAAATGTCAGATAATTCCTGTTCTACTTTAAGTTTTCATCGATTTTCATCAATGCTTCGTCTTGTTGGAGAAGAAGTTCTTTTAAAACAAAATTCTTCTGCCTTTGTGGAATATAATTTATGGAATTTCGGGTTTTGTGAATCAATTGATTTTAAGAAGTTGTTGTAGTTTCTTTCGATCCGGTTGGCTGGCTGATAAGCTTGACTAGTTCTCTAGGTCATCTACTTTACTATATGTTTTTGGCATAATTTAGTGTTATCAGTGGGAGTATAACACAAGAGCCAGGGAGAAAGAGAGAGAGAGAGAGAGAGAGAGACTGACTGACTTAGGTCAGAACAATAAATCATAACTAGGTCTAGTACTTGCAATGAAGGGTGGTTTCAGGAGAGCTTTTGTAAATAAGTTGTGCAATTTGTTATACATTTAGGACCCGTTCCTTTTGGACTCTCTTGGCTCATTATAATGAACAATCACTACAGTGTGAACAGTGTTAATATATCTCATGTTCATTCAACCACCGAAACTAATAACAAAAGGATTTATGGCTCTTAATATTAAATTTAATTTCTAATTAATTCATCTAAAGGCTATGTATGATACTTAACGTTTATAATTTATATGTTTCAATTATATGTATATTTCTTATTATTATTAATTCCTACTCAGATTTAATTTCATGTTTTGTTCTAATGATAAGAAAGTGGTATATTTAACTGTATAAGGAAAAAATTAATTGCAAGGTCATTGGATGGCATGCAAAGGCCGTTACTTGCGTGTTTGACCACTGTTTTTCTGAACACCTTTTTCGTAATATAAGCTCAGAATTATATCGTTGCCAGACTTGAAGGTTTTATCTTTGTACCGTTTCCCTCAGTATTCGCGATTTATGATCACGTAAATCAACGATTACCTGCGGATTTTGAAGCAATGCAAGGTCGGGACAATTATCACTGTTTCTTACATATTTTTAGATAATCGTTTGAAAACTATGACATAACACTGCAGATAAAGCTTTTTTTTAAATATATAAGTAACCCAAAATGTAGAACAAACAAAATCTAAAAATACAAAATGTAAATGAGAAAAGAAAACCAATAGTAGGAAAATTTTTAACCAGTCTCTCTAACTTCCGTTATATTCAACTTCCAGTTATCAACAATAAAATTTGTGTACACATATGAAACATACAGGTCCTCACAATCTTCTAGGAGGTATATGGCGAAAAGAAGCCGAGGCGGAAGTGAGAACAACTTTACCTATTTTGTATAAGCTTAAGAGAGACAAAATGGGTAGAATGTTACCTACTCTGGATAATGAAGAAGCTTCCCCCTTCATTTTGTACCTTTTCTTAAAATAAGTCTGCCGTATTATAAAAAATATGGTACTTCCTCTTTTCCTTACACATTTTGGCAAAAACCAACTAGAAACATAGCAATTTTACCTAAAGCAGACAAGATAGACACTATTGTCCATCGAATAGATAAGAGAGCAAGTGTTTTTTCATATTTGTCACCTGACATGTATTTATTTTGTATTCTATGGAAAATAGTCGCTATCTTGTCTAGCTTACGTAAAATTCCTATGTATCTAGCTAGATTTTGCCAAAATGTGGACAGATGGAGAAAGATACCCTATAAGAGTGATTAACTGAATGTGACAAGTATACCTTCGCTGCTAGAACAGACGTATTTTACGAAAAACTAGAAAGTAAAGCTTCTTCATTATCCATTTTTCTCTTATGCTTATTCAAAATCGGTAAAGGTGTTTTCACTGTCGCCTCGGCCTCTTTTCGCCTATGTACCTATACGATTCCATTCATTTGTATAATACATTGGTTTCTATTAACTTGTTCAACAATTAAAAACAAACTGTTATTAGTGAAATCTTTTCTTTTTTCTATTGACCACTGAAACAAAATTAAGTATTGCCCGAAATCTCTCTAGTTTGGAATCTTTCAAATATGTTAGTAGCAAGGGAATCTTCCACGTAGCAAATAATTGTTGCTATCTACTCCAGATGAAACCACCGAATTTACAGATTTTATAAAATGACGATAGATGTCTGGTGAGTAAATTTTGCTTGTCAAGAAAAGAATTTCTTATCCTAACTATTGAATGAAAACTGAGTGGAAAGCTTTCTATTTTCCTACACCCTGATTCTTTTCGATGAAATACTAACCAGCAAACTCTAGAGGTCGCCTTGTCTCTGGAGAGCTTACAGAGTCTCGTTTTCCATGATATCACAACATTAAACCTAGAGGGCAGTTGAGCAACAGTAAGCTTATGCAAAAGCACAATTTTTTTAAACAAATAGGTCATTGACCTAATTAATATGAAATTAAAATCTTTTATGAAATTGACGTAGAGACTCTTTTCTGTTTAATTACAAGCAGGTACCAATATTTTCCGATAATTGTATTTATTATTTCTTTCGTGCCTGCTTGAAAAAAAAGAGAACAAACATTTCATTCCATCTATAATCGTCTTTCCCATTAATTTCCTAGTTTCACCCTATCTATGTTTTTATGTATTTGCTCCCATGTTGAATGTTCTAAGCTTTAGCCCGATGATAATGGCACGTGGAACTATTAAAACAATTAAATATCGATTTGTTTTTTAGTGATTTCAGCCAGAGTAAATAAATACGGTAATGTTTTCGAGAAATTATTACATACATACGTAGGTGTATTTTATTCGTATTTGTTTATAATGGTAATTTGTATTTTAAATATATTTCTGTTAGACACAAAGGAATTTGTACTAAACACGAAATAGGACACAGCAGTGCTGGGAATGAGGCTGGGACCGTCAGTTGTTGACCCAGTGGTGTGCAGCCTGCAACTGGATCAATCAATATGTTCCTGCTACGGTCCCTGATTTGCATTTCATTCTATCATTGTGGATCAGGATAACACGATTTTAATTATTTACGTTGGAAAGTTTATAATAATTCTGGAAAATGATTAAATTAAATTCCGCATAGAATTCAGTTGAATCAATCCCTTTATAAATTGAAGAGAACATTATGACGTAACCATAAATATTTTTCGTTGCACCTCATGAGTGAATATAGGTATAACAATATTGATTGTCTACATACCTATATGTATAACACAGGACAATGTCAATAAAATTGATATATCAAATTATAGCATCATTAAATTGTATGTCATAAGTTATAAAACTGCAATAACCATTATGTTACCCTTATTTTTGAAAATCTGTCATTGATTGTGTTATCCAGAAAAACACCTACATTTCCAAAGTTCACGTATAGTGCAACATCATTTTCCCTCTGGAGAAACTCTAACAAATTTTTTTTCTTCGCTGCCATATTTTGATCGAGTTTGAAACTCATGTAGATACTATAACTTTTTACTTAGGAGATCAAAGTTTCTTTATGTTTTGTATGAATTGAACGTAGGCAATATTTCTTTTTTTCTTTTTTACGAAACTGAAGAGAAATGTGTCAAGTTTATTATATAATCAATACAATAATCAGAGAAAAAAAGGGATAAAAAGAGGAAAATGGGGAAAATGATACAGGTATCTATAATAAGATATTCAACTTTCACGGTAGATTTTAAAAAAATTATAACAGTTCTAAAATGATCTCGATCCAAAGAGAAATATTTTATTCCAACATGATACAGCTTTAATTTAATTATAATCAACATTCATCAAATGTTTTAAAATGTGGATTTAATGACATAAACAGCAATTATTTTCAATATAAATCGGACCGCTTGAAATTTCATTTACGTATGGTAAGCTTATTAAAAATACTTTTATTAGCGCTTTTTTCCTGTTGCGCAAAAAAATTCCAACAATCTTATTCGAAATCCTTGCCCAATAATAATTTCTATTTTTAGGTTGTTTAAATATATATCTATTTGTCGTGGGATAAAAAAATTTAAGGAGGAAGCTTATTTTCTCAATTAACACAGTTTTGTTGTTGTATAGAATAGGTTGTTTGATTAGTTTCGATGTTTCTTTTCGAAAACGGTCAAACGATATATGAGAGGAGAGGCCAAGATCAATAAATAAACAATTAGTTTAAGGTTGTATGGTATCACGACAAGGCCACCAACACTACACTTATCGGCCACATTTCGTATTGATCAAAAAACCTAGTTTTTTTTGTGTATACATATATACCTAATCTACCTGGATGTAGGTATGTGTGTTTCGTTGTCAACTTGCACAACCTTCAAACTACTGATCTTAAACCACATTTGACCTATAATTAGGTATATCGTGCAAGTTGCACTTGAACGGGGTGTTGTTACCGTCAATCATCCACCAGTTCCAAGTACATACATACAAATATGTGTATGTATGTGACTGTTTGATAAAACACCTAGATGACCTTTGTTATGAATCAAAACGAACCCTAGGATGGACCGGATATTTACATTTCAATTAACTACAGAAAAGAATCCAAAGCTTTCCAGCACGTCAAAATGAATTAGAAGGGACATGAGACTAAAAATCTCGATCACATTATACAAGGGAATTGACCAGAAGGGAATTAGTCTCAAAAAAAGGAGGAATGTAAATGTAAGGGATATCAACCATTTCTTTAATTTAATATTAATAAATATAAGAGAAATGAATATAGAAGTTGGAAAACAAATTAGCCTGGACCTCAAATTTAATTTAAACAAAAAGGATTAATTATGAAAGCAACTTTATATGTATAATAAATATTAAAATTACAAGTCTACTAATAGATGATTTGCTGTGTATCTTACTTGATCTGAATACGAGCTTGTTAATTATTTTCTGTTTCTCGACAAAAATTTAGGACAAACGTAAAATAATCATCAAAGCAGTATGTATATCCATCAAAATAATCACTGATGAAATTTGTCCATTAAGAATTAATTTATAAAAAATTTAAAGCTTTCATATGTTAGAGTACATTATTCACGAATAATCAAATTATCCATAATTCTATTGGGGAATACGTATAATATAAAGAAATCAGAGCATAACAGGAGATGCCTATTTTCCAATACGTGAAGTTCATACATATCGGGATATAGATATATGATAAAAGTAATTATTGTTGTAAAATTGTTCAAAAGATTTCATACTTGGAGGCTTTAATACTATTCTAGTTTCTTTCTTATGTTAAAGAAAAAAAGAATGTTCTGAAAAGCTATTTCTAAGTCTGCAGAAAGCTTGTTCAGAACTCGTATTTTTCTCAACGAAAATCGGAAATGACAGTTGAAACTCTTTCATATCGAAAATTTATGCTCCACAGGTTGAAATAGCTAAAAAAAGATTTTACCCTTGAAATATATTTGATTAAAATAGAGAAGAAAAAAGGATGTAGGTGTACGTTTAGACTTTCTCATTTTCAAGAAGAAAATCTGAATGGAACATTTAAATCATGGTGTGTCACTGAAACGATCTAGAAATAGAGCAAAAACAACGGTGAATTGACAAAAGACACGATGGAAAAAGTCAATTTCTGGAAATTCCATTCTAAATCACACAAATTAACTGTATTTCAGGGAGAAAATGTAATAAAGCAAAACATAAAGATAAAATTACAAAAGAATTTATGGTTATAGAATTTTTATGGAAATACTAAGGACAGGTATAACAGATTTCCTTGACTTGCTTATCTCTATCATTTTTTACTTTTTATTACTAAATATAAGTACCTACTGATAAAAAAAAGTGAAAAATTAATACGAGAAATCAGTAGTATTACTACTGCTTTGAAACACTGATTCGTCATTTATCCTGACAGTGGAATGGTTAATTTTTTGGCCTTCTGTCTATCTTTTCACGTCTGTCTGATTTTACAGCACTCGTGCCTAGTTCAAATGAATCCAAAAACTCATTTGAAGCCTGTCGATGGTTGCCGGTCGTCTCACCCTTCTTCAGGCGACTGCCATCGGCATTTCAACCCCTCTATCGTGAAACTTCATAAAATGCTCGCCGTGCCGTACCGGTTGTTAAGCTATTTTTATCGAAACTGCGAGGGGCAGAGAAGTTCATGGTAGTCCGGACAATTTTGATAAAAATACGTGGCTATGATTCAGGAGCAACAATAATAAAACACACACACACGCACACATATCTGGAAGAAAAAATAATGGATGAAATATGAAGCAGGTCCGATGGTTCAGTGAATGTTCGTTCGGATGGTGTGTGAGCTTTGACCAAGTTGACTTTGAGGCGTGAAATAGCAAATCTCCTGTAAACTACATTTCTTTACTTTTCCAACTACTTGACAGGTTATTTAATGTCATGATTATTCCACTCTTCAGTTGTAGCGTTTGAATTAAATGATATTTTGACATTTAGATAATATTATTTAATGATAATTGAATTTATACAATTATTGTTGATGATAATTTTTGACACAAACATTTGGTGACTTTGCTTTGTCTTACACTTCAACAAAATTTAATAGAATTAAGTCCATGTTGAAGATCGGGTCAATGAACATAATTGAGGTACAGTCGTTGGTGACAGTCCTCATCAAGGATATTTTTATGTAAAACAAAAGCGAAATACCAGAGAATATGGTCCGAGGAAGTTGATAAAACTTTGAATAGATAGCAGAAATCAGAGATAAAGGAAAACATTGTATGAGTTAACTGTTTAAAAAGGAACCAAAATCTACTCGTTTCAGTCGTCATTGGTAGGAGGTCCTCCACTTTCTGATATTAGATTAGATTAGATTCTGATATACTTACCAGTCTATCTACTTACATTAATAATTAAAGGAAAAAATAGAATAAATATAATAATTATAATCGTACATGAAATGTGCACCTGAAAGCTTTCAAACTTCTATAATAATCTGCAACACAAATGTTTGAAAATCAAACTTTACAGTTTAGGTCAACATTTCATGTTGTAGCTATTAAGGACCTTCAGAAAATTGTTATATTTTTGTTTTATCTGGAGAAATTCATTCTTTTAATTTTTTCCATCTAATGATAACAATAGATGAACATTATTTATACAGCAGGAACTGAATTCTCTAACAGCTAAAAAATTATTTATAACCTGGATTTTGGTAATGCTACAATAGTTGTTATTCTATTGTCTAACAGGTCTATTATTCGGAATTTTAGCTGAGTTTGCTGAAGCACATCAAAATTATATATTATGTATGTATCTATGTACTGTAAATATAGTAGCAGAAATTAACAAATGTAAATTTGAGATTTGTTACAGTTCGAATACTGAATAGGAACTTCACTGAAATATTTTCTAGAAATGTTTGTTTTAGGAATAGAAACAATTTTTATTATTACAACAGTTCCTTTAATGTCCTTATTGCTGAAATTTTCTAAGATATTCGAATCAAACAAACAACTTCATAAACTCCTATAGGAGTGAATTTTTTTAAATAAGTTTGATTGAAATCCAATTAATATTTTAAAATTAATTAACGTAACCCTACAAAAAGGGTACAACTAACAAGAGAAACGGGACGAAAAACAAATCTTAATTTCATAAAACATACATTCCACCCCAACAACTGAAAATTGTGAGTTAATTATATTTCCAATTAAAAGAAGGTTGTTGATTTGGCCAGTTCGTGTTCATTTTCAATTTTTCCATTAAAAAAAATCGAACAAAACAAGAGAAAAGAGTTGAACAATATAGAAATATGGTCGTTCTATATAAAAATTAAAAGTTGTAACGGTTTTTTTTTCTTTCTTCGAGACAATTTTAAATCGAATTATCCCCATTTCAGTTCAACGGGGATGTAGACATGGGGGTGTTGGTATTGGCTGGGGAATGATTGTAGACAGGGAAACATTCACTTGACAAACGTAGCGTCAAAAATTTACATTTTACCAATTAGTTTTTCCTAAGTTAAAGGAAACTCGTTTTTCCGCTGTTGAAACTCATTTTAAAAGCTATACGCCACAGACTTAATATATCTCTACGGGATATTAAATGGAAACAGAACCAGTCAACTTTTTTACAATTTTATATATGTATTTAACCTTCAATAATAATAATAATAATAATAATGATAAAGATGAAAAAAAAGTTAATTGAAAAAAATAAACGATGTTTTTTAATAAAAAATAAATTTCGATGAAATTCGTTTATTTTTGTGTGTATTGTGTCTTGTTAATAAAAAGCGAGAAAATATAGATAGGAAAGTATCATATGTTAGAGTAGAGAAGTACAAACTAAGTTATACTTAGTTAGTTGAAGAAAGTGCACGAAATAACTAGAATGAGAGTGATCTTATAGAATTAATCTAATCAAGTAACTACATGTGTGTTCAAGACGACACGATTCTTGATGACGAATAGGGAAAATTAGGGGGAAAACTAGTTTATAAATCAATTCAGTAGTAGAAGCAACTTGTATAAATTCATCAAAGATAGATATGGAAGGTATTCTAATACATTAACGGATTCTCAACAGTCAAGATCTTTAAATTATCAAAGCAAATCTACTTACTTCTGTACATAGATAGAAAGATAATAGATAGCATAAGAAAATACTGATAGGGGGATTTAAATAACCTTTTGGATAATTCCGTCATATTTTATGTTGTTAAGTATTTCATTTAATTGACTCTTTATTCAAATCGATATACCTCATAATAAAAACCACTTCAGATAATTACATAGAGGTAAGTTGATATATTTTATATGAAAACACAAAATGATAATCCGTTTATTAAAACAAAGCAACCCTATAATTTTCTAACAATAATACAACAAGGTGTGTAGGGTGAGTAAACGTTTAGGAACAATTTTTTTGTATAAAATAAGGGATAGGTACCTATATCTGCTACCAATAGAATATGTTTTTGCTCTATTTTTCTGCCAATAAATTTCTTATGTTTTTTTTTAAATATTTAAGCCGTTTTTCCAATTCGTCCAATTTGTTTTCGTTGAACTTTCCAAAATTTGTATACATTGGGTGGGAAAAAATAATGTCAAACAGTTATTTTAGCTACAACTGAATAAATTAAAGATAAATCGAAACAATTTTTAACAGATTCAATATTTACATGACATTTGAAATTTTTTCATCTCCCAATTTTCGATTGCTGTATAAGTAATATTAGAAGAAAAAAAAAACAGCAATTAATTTTTAAAAGAGCTTTGTATAATTTTTCTTGATTTTACCCTCTATTTTCAACATAAAAATTTGCTTCTTGTAAGACAATTGTTCAAGAATAACACAAAGGCTTTGCTTTAAGGCCCGGTACATTTAATGTTTTTATCTTTTCTCGTGTATTATTTTCTTTAACGGCCCTATTCAAACAAAACCTATAATAAATTTAAGCATAATAAGAGGATAATAACAGGCTCCATTGTCCCCAATTATTTCGATTTGCATCTTTTCTAACTTGTATTTATAATTTACACGCAATCTAAAATATATTTTCTTTTCAAATATTATTTGCCATATAGATATGTTTGTACATGATTTTAGAAACATCAACTGGCCTGTATCTTATAATTCCTATGTATGTGGTATGAAATATTAACAACATTCATAATATTCAAGTTTAATGTAGGACTTTTAACGAGGTAGTACATAATTTCAGTTCCACTATTAACAGGGGCACGTTTTCATTAACTCAAATGCCACTCAAATTTTATCTCTACCTCTAGCTTGTATAAATTCAAAAAAATTATATATAAACCTGTAATAAACATCATCGGGTCATATTTGATGTCTACATAGAAAACAATTTAAAGGTGTTTCATTTAATTGGATGCTGAAAACTATGAAATAACAGGCAAATTTAAAATATATGATGAGCGTTTAAAAAAAAGAACAACAGCTTCAGGCTAACCACAACCAGTAACGAATAAACAGAAGCTTGGGAAGAGGATTGTGTTAAATCTACTGTTATCAACATTGTTGTTTTTTTTTCCGCACCATGTTTTGTGTAATCGCAGATTTGATTCATTGATTAACAGATGCCGTGGGTGTTTGCCGATTTTCGACTTCAATTTTATTTTTTATATTTTGCGAGACACACAGGCGAAACGAGAGCTGCTGTTGATTTCGAGTAAGGAATTTTTATGAGAGGTAATCGATTGGGGAGGGTGACGCGACGACAGCAACGAAATGGACAACATTTTTTTGGAAAGGACGTGTTCGGAAAACCAGAACAATGGATATTTGACAACATTGATAAGCAAATTTTAAATTAAAATCAAAACATTAAATAGTTCATTAAACAAGGCTGATGCATAATCTTCTTTACTTTTACATAGTTTAGGTTAGAATCTCATGTAATCTTTTGAACAAGCGATAATGATTCATTTGACATAAATATGATTCACGTGCTATCCAGTGGGTCATCAATTTACAAAAAAAAAACGTCAATTTTCACATCACATTCAAGTTGGAAAGTTAGCCTCTCGAGAGTCTAGAATCGATAAAAACTTAACAATAAAACCACAGAAACCAAAATCTTGTCACTGTGTCACAACTGCGAAAATCTCCAGATAATAATTCCAACTTGGATCAATATTTAAACAGACCATTTTCTTGAAAATGGATAGGCAAAAGTACTTGGAAAAATTCTACTTATTGTGTGAATATAATCTTTTCTGAAGTTCGACTTATTCACAAACTAACCTCGACCCCATTTTCAGCTTAATTCGTGTTCAATCTATTCAGTTTCATTAAAGGATACTTAAATTCACATGAATATTGAAATCTAATCTAGCCGCATGTGTTTGCCAGTATTTCCAATCATTTGAAAAAAATCTAGAAATTTTCATTTTGTATGCCGTTTTTTTTTGATTTCTGAAACGTCCAACAATATTACATGATACGTCAAATTTTCTTTATATATTCGGATAAAAAAACGTCGATCAAAAAGAAATCAATTGAAAAACAAATCTGTCAGGATCTTCGAAAATGAAATGGTGGCTTTTCCCTGCCACTGGTCGTCCTGAAAATCGTGATAAAACTTTTCGTTATCGAAAGCTGGTCGATAGACCATCGATCATTTACAAACATTAACTATGAATGTCGCAGTATCCATCAAATGCCAGCAAAACAGAAATGAGTTTTATCCAATATGTCAATAACAGTAAAAATTGCAAAAAGTCAATTTTTTTTCGAGTATATATGTATTACATTTACTTGAGGCGTTTAATTTTTTCTCCCTAACTTCCT
This sequence comes from Iselma pallidipennis, assembly GCA_037464855.1. Classification (NCBI taxonomy): domain Eukaryota; kingdom Metazoa; phylum Arthropoda; class Insecta; order Coleoptera; family Meloidae; genus Iselma; species Iselma pallidipennis. The sequence goes on along the minus strand of JAZBHA010000055.1, from coordinate 15,538 downwards.
TTCTCCCTTTTTTTCTCTGTATGTCAAGATATATAAAGGAGAAAACTAATTGTAAGCAAAATTTCCAGAAGCAATCCAATCAATGCTGGTTTTTTCGAATCGTTCTTCAGTTTCAAAGTTTTTTATCTGCAGGTGGTCTTATGATATGGCCAGGTAATTATTCATATCTATCTCTCTTTCTTTCTCCGTTTTTTTTTCTCTCTAATTTACTGAATAATGGAACCATTATTCATAAAATTCCATAATTCGATTTTATGTAGGTATACGCAGATAACCGTTGTTTTTCCTCCAGTTTTTGATATATTTTTATATTATAATGATAAGGAAACTTTGGATAATTTTCCAAGTTAATTTATATCGATTCAAGTATCATATTTTAAATAAGCTTCCACTTTCTTCCAAGATAATTAACTTAACATCTCACATAGACAATAAATCATTAATTATAAGTAGAAATTAAGGTCTGGAATTTATCTGAATTTATTAGGAATCTTACAACAAGCTTCTGTGAGAGCTTTTGTTTCTAATAAGACAACAGTTTTGGTTACAATCGGCTGACAACGAAAATTTTCGAATCCTACTACTATCCTAGAGATTAACTATTTTTGAATAGAAAAGAAAAAGGATTATTCATGGCGAAATTTGTAAACAAAAAAATCCTAAAGGGAGTGTAGTTTTTGTAGGACCTAACTGTTAATGTTCTGAAGTAACATTATTCGTATTTATTAGGGCCCGTACGTCCATTTGTGTATCTTGTTTAACATTTGTATTTAGCTACAGACAATCCGAATTTATCTAGGGACTGTGTAATGGGTGCTATAACAAAACAAGTTACTTAAAACGACAGGAAAGTGGACTGTGAAATTCCCAGATAATGATCCGTATAATTTCAGCACCTGATCTTCGAAATTACCTCTACTTTCCCAAATCATACATATATACGTCGGGTTATTTCCTTGCAAAACGTTTTCACCCCTTAATTTTGTTTTATCAATTTTCAAATAAAAATTAGGGTTTTTTTTAAATTTTGGTAGAAATTAGTAATACTGTAGTAGATTATAAAAACTAATTATAAAGTGGAAATATCCGTACCAATAAAGCTATTTTTTTTTGTAGTGACCTCTTCTAAAATTAATAGAGCATGTTCAGGAAACCCTCAAATATAGGCAGCTTATGTTGGACATTTACTGAAGTTTTTGTAGGATTACACCTTGTTTTTTTTTCAAGCAAATTCATTTCACTTGCAAATTTAATGTCAACTTTAATATAATCGGTTCATGTATTCAAAAATTTGAAATAGCAGGAATGGGTAGGTGGAAACGGCACGTTTTTGAATAAGCAAACTTTTCCACAGTCTAAACTTAAATCATATTATCTCTACGTATTAGGTACAGGTGATTTAAGAGGCAAGGACAGGCGTAGAGGGAAAGGACTGAAGTTTAGATGATTGTTATCTAAACGATTCCAACATTAAATTGAGCCTGAGGTGTCTCAAACTGATGAATTTACTACAGTCAAGTTTATTTCAGAAAATCTACGAATAAAGAGCACCATGGTAATAATAATGATAATAATAATAATAATGAGAGGAAGATAGAAAGGCAGAAATCCCTGAAGATTCTCCCTTTATTGCCAATAACGAGTATCTTGAGAACGTGATAGTAGGTATTCTGTATCCATAGTTCTTGATCACTCAGTTCCGGACTGGAAAGTAATATTCACACATCTCCAACCAATTAATATTTAATATGGTAGGAAACCCCGTTTACGTTGACTTTCATTTCCGTAGCATTATACTTCGACAAAGTTGTTTTCAAGCTGGTAAGAGATCGAGGATGGTAGTTGAGAGATGGTAGTGGTGGTGGTGGTGGTGGTTCTTGGTAATTTAAAGAGTTTTTGGTTTATATGGAAATCCATGCGTTGGAAGATAGCGCAAGCGTCTCGTTGTTGGGGGTTGAACGCCGGGACGCCATCCAGTCTGTCTACGGACGTCAAGGTCGAACCAATATCCGCGTCTCTTCAACCATACCACACAACACATACACACACATATTTACACAGCCATAGACATCCATAGCCAACACACGTATACATATATAGAGAAACACACATACATCTAAACAAAAATTCTGAGCAGGACGTTCAATGGAAGGACTTGTTAGTTTTGATGACGGCGGTTACGTAACCAGATCCGGACGTTATTCGAACTTTCAAAGGATTTGTGACTTTGTTTGTTTGTTTGTTTGTTTTAATTTTAAACAAAACAAGAAAATGATGTAATATTGAAATACTGAAAAAAAGTGTCTTAAAATTTACAGAAAAGAGACAAAAAAGTGAGTATGGTGTAATTTTTTTTTAATGAATTGAGAAAAATTTTAATTAATTATTTGTACAAATCAATTTATTAAATAGCATTATTAGTAAACTGAAATTGATTCGTTTTGATAAATACTGTAATCTAGTTCATTAGAAGAGAATAATCAGGTTGTAAGCAAGCCTTTATTGATACCTTAGGAGTTTTCTCTAGCATGATGCAGATGTTTTCAAAGCTCAACTTAATAACTTTCAGCAAATTCAGTGCACTCTAATTTAAACGGTTCATGTACAAACTTAATCAGTTTTGTATCATTTATAATTAAAAGGTCATATTTATATCTATGTAATAAACAATAAAAATCATCCCTATAGGAATTAGAATTATCATTATTATACTAATGATTGATTCTCAGTAACCTGCAGTTAAGAAATATATCTATAAATATATGCTATAGGTAACATATTGATTAAAGATAATAACGGAACAAGGTTAATATCATATGGTTAATATTAAATTTTTATCATTTTCAAATGGTTCGAATATTTCGTCTTCTTTATTGTATTTTGACATTTTATTGATTGTACTTAACAGTAAATATAATGATATATTATCAACATTGTTGTTGTTCTAATCATTCGTTAATTACGATCCATATAATAATTCCTTGAGCATTTTTTACTCAACTACATCACGCTATTCTCTCTTATGTTAATGACGTAAAATTTATGACGTTATTAATGACATCAACATTATAAAAAGGATCTATATAGACTGGTTTGATTCGGACAAAAATAGGTAATACAAGACAACAGTAGACAATCGAAATTTTTATTACGACTTTCAGTCGATTGTTGCGAAAATATTGACATAGCGGCTAATTGATTGTAGACAATTCGAGTGCCTGAACTGTCAACAACGGCTGTTCATGTCAGTGAGATCTTCAATAACACAACAGAATATCCTTGTTCAATTTAATTCCTCAAGAACTATGATGATAAGGCTTTTTTCGCTTCCACACCACTATTATTGAAACCTGTAGGTGTATAAGAAAAAGAGTAAATCCATTGAAACTTGGATAAAATAATTAGCTAGTCACTAAAACTTTTACTTTGAAAACAGGGAAACAACACTAAAGCCGTTCCTGAAACAAATAAAGCCAAGTCTGGCAGTGACATTAACATTAAATTTCTTTACAAAATGACACTTACATATGTGTAAAATAATATAAATCACCTTAATTAATTGCAAACGACAATTCATTTTTGGTGTTGTACTCCATTTCTATTTTAGGAAATCCTCTTTGTTAAATTTCATTGAGACTATAAAATATTGAAAAAGAAATTGTGTGTATAATCAGAGAAAGCCTGTTGGAAATCCTGACAAATGATCAGTCAAGTCATGAATAGCCGTCGTCCGTCAAGTAATTCAACCAACGGCAAGGCTTTAAATGTGACCGAAACCATACGGAATACAAAGTAAATCAATTTGATAATTTTCCTATTTTTTCTGTCTTTATTCATATACCTACTACCTACTTTATCGTCATCATTATTATTTTTCTGGTTTTTCACGTTTTATAAAATACATTATTTCCACATGGAAATTTATCAATAAAGATAGAGTTGAAGGAAATGGAGGAAAAGAGATGAATGGATTCAACTATAAAAAGAAAAATGATCTAAATAGATTCTGAAGTTGATGGAATTTAAATCTGAAAATTCCATAGAATTGATCTTTAATTCATTTCATTGGTATTTCAAAGCAGGTTATTATTTCAGAAAGACGACAAAAATGTCATTAAATAAAAATATAGGCATATAGGTACATGTGATTTTTTCTTTTGAGAAGCAACCAGAGTACAAGTGGAACAACAAAGACGCTATCTATATCGTTTTTACATAATAAAAGGTATACGTATTTATTAGAAGTTAAATATCTTATTGTTAAACGATTTTTAGAATAAAGTTTTCATCGGAGTTTCTCTTAAACAATAAAATAACGGTTACATAATACTAAACTACATTTATTAACTTCATTATTATTAGGTGTATAGACTTCAAAAACCAACCCCTGCTATGCCTGAATATATCACAAACTTGTTAACAATGGTAAATAGAAATAAGGATTGGCTAGTAGGATTAATTTTATTGTAAATAAACTGTAGTTAGAAAATATATACTGAATTTATTAAAAGCAAAATTGTAAATATTTTTAATTAAAATCGTTGTTAACACAAATTATGATATGGGGACTTTGTTTTTAGTAATTTAACAAATTTGGATTTAATGAAAACGGAGATGTACGAAACTTTTACAAAGAAACTGTGAGATGAAATGAAAATTGAATTGCTTAAAGTAATCTATTCACTACCCACCGAGAAATCTCACCGAAATTAGCTAATTTATCTTAACAGAAAATGTGTATCCATATATTTCAATTTCAATTGCTTGAATAGTAGATACTACTACTGTTTTGAAATTGTACATGAATTGTGAAAGTAATAGTTAATTGTCCGTCAAATCTAAATGTATTCAAATTGTTGATAACAACAAGAGACAAATTTTATACGAAATACTAACAATAAGAGACACTTATATCAAATCAAATATGTTGTGTTTATTCAACCAAGAAAGCAAAAGAGAAGAAAGTCGTTTTTTTTGTAATTGAAAAAGTTGTTGAAAGTCAATGAAACAATATACTTTTGTATACGGTCCATTTCGAGTACACAGAGTCAGTTATGATCTAATATCCCGACAGACACATTAAAACTTTTATATTGTTTAGAATAACGAGCTTTCAAGCTCCCCAAGGTCCGAACAGGACAAGTCCTGAAATAAATGCATACAAAACGAATTGGTGCCTAACTTTTCGGTAGGGAATAGAGTGGTTTCAACAAAGTTAACTCGACTTTCTAATGTATTTACAAAATTGATCTTCTCATCAAATTTTACTGTTTGTAGTTCAATATGTTCCACTGTAATTACAAAATACAATTGAATTACAAAAGAAGATTTAGTTGAATCAAACTACCAATCAGTATAATAATCGATCCTTTCAAATACTTTAATACGGCCACATCTACATTCTACTTAAAAGCACACGATAGATTATAGTGAATGAGTTGGAATCAGTTGTTAAAAGCCAACTTTCGGCAACGTTTCTGATTAGTTTCCAATGCAAATCGAGTGTTTCTTATGTCAAGACCTTCAGCGAAATAATTAAAGTTCCATAGCTGTCACTAACTCAGAAGACTAACCAATTTTTTTGCGACGACCAAATTAAAATCAACTTTTACTAGAAAGTATTTTGATTCTATAACAGGATAAATTCAAATTTACTTATTGTCCTGTTGTCAGTAAATGTTTCAAACAAGAAAAACGTATCGGAGTTAAGTTGATTAGTAAATATTAGGGTACCGTCATTGTTCGATATCCCGTCGAGATGAGATTTCCTCATAGGCCAATTCGGAGGGTTGCACTTATTATATTGTAAAATACATAATCGAAACCAGCTGTAATTATTTTACCTTAAAATTAATGGCGCTTTTGTATAACACGTCTTATTAAATGTTACTGAAACTGACAACATACAGAAACCAAGGATGAAAATAAATTAATTATAAAATGTTGTTTCTTGTTAGCAATTAAAAAAAATTCTAATTTACATAATGTTAGTTAATTTCCTATGTAATGTAATGAAATTTCCTTTTTAATATCACTTTTAATGAGTTTTGCAAAGGTTTTGATGACGAATCTACCAGTGTTAACCATAACCTAAATGACATTATCAGTTTCTCAATTATTCGCCTTCGAACTGTCGTGCAAAAATGGTGGAGGCGCCAGGTCGATTGCAACACATAATTTTTCTATTTATCTTTCATTCATTAACTAACGCCATTATTTGGTAATATGGGAAAACAAAGATCAGAATTCTTAGATTTATCCTGATTGTAAATGTACATGCATCTGTGTGAGTGTCAAAGAATAAAAGAAAAGGAAAGAAATCGTAATCCTCCTATATATAAGTGCAACAATAAGTAGTATCCTTTGGTGAATTAAATTGAAATCCTTTCCAACATTGCTGCGTGGCAACAAAGCCTACCTATTACATTTCCTTTGTTACAATTCCCATTTATTTATTTCTCTTTTTTTTTGGCTCAGGATTTTCCTCGGTGCAATACTTCAGCCTAACTTTATTACACTATAAAGCTCGCGATTGCATAAAACAAATAAATGTTTTATATATTTTCCCCATTTGAGACAAAACAACAAAACACAGTTCGGTGAGTGAGTTGTGTTCGCCGTTTTAGTCAAAAACTTTCTGTTGGGAAAACTTTTGGATCGTCGTTGAATTTATATAAAGAGAAAGGATTGGATCAATACAGAAGCTCTTTGAGGGGGCCAATTTCATTGATGAACTAACACACTTCTCTAATGAATAAATCGTTGAGTATAATGGACAACTTTTTGATAATAATGATAATGACGATGACGATAATGTTGATAATTCATTTCGAAAATACTCGTATCTTCAACAATAGTATTCTAGCAACAACCAATTTTATCCTTTAATAAAACAAACAACGAAAACTGAATGAAATTCGAGACGATATTTAGGGTTGAAATGAATATGTATTTTTGAACTATACATAGATTTGTATGCGTGTGTGATTGTGTATATGTGTGAATGAGGAGGGTAGGGCGAGATATGTAAAAAGCTTTCCCAGTGACCTAACGGCTTTGTCTCAGCTAAACGTTCATAAGGTAAAAACAGGATCAATAAACACCCCTTTACATAGAAAACTTCTGTCCAAACATAAAGTTTTTGTTCCCCAACTTAAACATGAAATTAAACATTTAGAAATATTTATTCACTAATGGCCTAATCCGAAAATCTTTCCATCCTATTTATATCTATGTACATTTATGTTTTTAATGAGTTTTCTAATGTCTAAAAATAAAAATCATCCACTCGAATTTCAATTATTCAAAGGCAGATACATTGTCAACCTTTGTCAACCGACCCTTTTTATCGGAAAGGTGACTAGTGTCAGTGTTATATTCACATCAATATTATACATTTAATTTTTTATTTGTCATTCGGAAAGCTTCTATTGTAGAAAAGGTCGCTTTTACTCATTTCGAGTTTTCTCACACAAAGAACCGTGTTAGTTCTGAATTGCAAATATAATATACGAGCAGAGAAAGGTCCTGGTTTCGGTCTCTGTCTTATACAACCAATACCAGAATCTCACCACAACTGACTCACTTTTCAAAACAGAACACAGACAAAGGTGCTGATGACTGTGATTATTAGAAAGTTTAATGTCGACAAGGACTTGTTGTTGAATTTGAAGTAAAGTTAAATTTTCTTCTGTTTGATTTTAAAGAAAATGAATGAAATTTAAATAACACGCACAAACATTTGTTGATGACAGGAGAAATTGGGGAAAGACCAAGAACAGAAAAAACAATAGATTCGTTTAATTGGCCAACAATTTTTTTCAAGTTTTCAAGTAAACCTCATTTAGTAAAAGAAAATATTACATTCAAATTGAAGTACAACATTTAAAAAAAAATTCTTTTATTTAATTTGTATGTGTTTTTGTACGAAATGTAAAATTTCTTTCTATTATTTCAGTGCTGTGCAATAAGAAATTTCATTTGAGATGGCCTCAACTTGATGAAAATTAGAGGACAACAACAAGCGTTGAAATAAATTTTAAATTTTTTAATCGAAACACAATGATAGTGAACGCTATGGCTTACTTTTCGGCAACATTGACAGCAACATCAACAAATCTACCAGTATTAATCCAAAATTCTACACAAATCCAAAATGGAACAAATATAGCCACTATTGAACATCGAAATGGTGACTGGACTGAATTGTTATTGTTAATAGTTAAGGGTTTTGTGTTTGGTACAATAATAATAAGCGCCGTCTTGGGGAACGCTCTAGTGATAATTAGTGTTCACCGACATAGAAAGTTACGGGTGATAACGAATTATTATGTTGTCAGTTTAGCAATGGCTGATATGTTGGTGGCATTTTGTGCAATGACTTTTAATGCCAGTGTAGAACTAACTGGTGGACGATGGCTGTTTGGACAATTTATGTGTGACGTATGGAATTCGTTGGATGTTTACTTCTCAACTGCTTCAATACTACATTTATGTTGTATTAGTGTCGATCGTTATTATGCTATCGTTCGACCACTAGAATATCCCATAACAATGACACACAGAACTGTATCTTTTATGTTGGCAAATGTATGGACATTGCCAGCTTTAATTAGTTTTACACCAATCTTTCTTGGTTGGTATACAACAGATGCACATCTAGAGTTCCGAAAGACACATCCAGATGTTTGTAAATTTGTAGTTAATACATACTATGGTCTTATAAGTAGTTCCATCAGTTTCTGGATACCTAGTGTGGTTATGGTAACGATGTATTGCAGAATTTATAAAGAAGCAATTAGACAACGTAAAGCATTATCTAGGACATCGTCAAATATCATTTTAAATTCAATACATCAACATCGGGCTTCATATAGAGACCGTTATGGCGATCATTATCTACATCCATCTGACGGTGAGCTTACTACCATAGGACAAATTAATGGTAGACGTAGTACAAGCTCAGGTTCTGCAGTTTCATACGGTACTACTGTTACCGAATTCAATACAGCAATGAATAGCAGAGATAATAGTAAAGCAGCAACTGAACTCAACATGAATGGTAAGTCTTGTTTCATCATTTTTCATAATTAACACTATATGTATAATATATACAGTGTGTTCAACGGTAATTCGCGGCAAAGTTTGAAAAAATGTCGTAGCGTGGTTTGACCGCTCGTCAGTAATGCAAATTCCTGATGCTAATTACCGACTCGTCAAATTGTTGAAATTTTTTCAAAAAATTATTCATTTAATAAAATATAAGCCAAGATACGGTCTTATAGTCAAAACGCTCGCTTTGTTCAGATTTTGCATTAGGCAACCATGATGATGTTTTCAAGAAACATGTTTGATCTTATGTCATTCACGTCTCACATATTATTTGCCTCTGCGTCTCAAACACACAAGAGCCGAAGGTCAGCTCTTAATGCAAAATGGGAACAAAGCGAGCGTCCCGACTATACGTTCAAATGTCGCGGCCTACTTCGATGTGAAATACCGCTATACACCCTTTATGGGTATAATAGTCACGTGTATCAGTACTTCTAGTAAAACCTTTATAAATTCGTATGTTCTACAATTTTATATATTTTATATCCTTTTGCTTGAATAGGGTAAAACAAAGCAGTCGTAAAAGTAATTTTCAAAATCTGCAGAGCTACTGAAGCTATGATATACAAAACTTTATAAAATCAACATTGTAACATACGTTTTAAGGTGCTTTGTCCCTTATATATTTACGATTAGACAAAATACAAGCGAGAAAATTCAATAGACTGGAAAGACACGTGGCCCTTCCAATTTCCAATAAAATTCGTCAACGTGTTCAAAGTTAAACCAAATCGTTTCTAGCCAAAGGCTCTTCGTTTCTCTTCTCAATATCTAAATCCGATCTTAACAATATTCCAAACTTAATACTAGTATAGATAAAGAAAATGTTTGTCCGTTGGTGTCTCTATATCCCATACTAATTTTCCCGTCAAAGAGAATATTAATGATAATGCCACCAACTAAACTGAAATTAAACCATAGTTTAATCTAGAGTTATCCTACTACTGATACAAACATATAACATTGACAACACGAGAACAGAGGTGGGAAAACAACAACAAGATGACAACGACAGTGAAGATAAAATTATTCGGGTGGGACTTGAAGACTGAAATGAAATTTTGAAATTTGCGATACGTGTGTACCTCTCTTCTCTTCTCTTCTCGTGTGCAGCAATTCCATCTAACAAATGACATCTTATACTTGTCTCATTCGTTACAACAAGAACAATTTGACAAGGATAATTCGAAGGGGAAAACCTTCAAGTGAAAATGTCTCACCAAAACAGACTGAAACAAAGTCCTCTTGTAATATTTATTTGGATGAGAAAGCTGTGCCGGAGTTCACCCATTTCTAATTTAGCATTTTGCGTTGATTTGCTTTTTTCCTTTAACATTAAACAAAGTCGGCTCTACGAAATGGAACATTTTACTGCCAGTGTCATGTTTTTATTTTCCATAATAACAATTGACAGTTTAAATATTAAATGAATGGAAGAAAAGAACATTTTCAGATTTTTTGCAATCGTTTTTTCTCAAAAAAAAAATATATTCCAACTGATTTAAGTTTCTGTGATAATAAAATAAAATACAATTTATCGATTTGTCGCTTTCGATAGAATGTAGTTTGATGAACAAGATGTGATTTTTTGGTAATGGTTTAAGCCAGAGTTTTATATCATGTGACCCCAATTTTCCAGCCATATATGATGGATTATTCCATTAACCTTTCTTTCTTTAGGGAACATTTAAGAAAGGAATTTAGGATCTACGGGGAATTTTCATCGATTAAATTCCTTTTATTAAAAATACGTCTCCAAAATCAAATTCCAGTAAATATTGATTTATACCAAGTATATGTTCCAAGTTGATCTGTGATATTTGACAAAATTTACGTAGGTAGGTAAATACCGCAAAAATTTGGTAACAAGAAATTCATTATCAGTGGAACATATGTTTTAGATGTTTACAAATTTTTGGTAAAAAAAAAAAACGTTGCGAAATTATCTCACAATTTCAGTTAAAAATGATTGAATGCAAAATTTCTATTCGGGAAGTCGTTTCATTTTGGTTCAATCGCTTAAAAGCTTAAAAAGCCGGAATTTCTTCCTCAGCTAAAAACATTAAGTGCGTTTAATGAAAAGTTCACAATATTAATATTAAGCACCCCTGCTGGAGTCATGAGGAAAGAAAAAATAGCAGAAGTAATGTACACATAAATCGAGATGGACAATATCGTCTGAAGAGTTTAAAATTTACATAAAATATATGGAACACATTCTGATTGATGTTCAGTCATTTAAATATAAAACAGAGAATGAGCATTTTTCATTGTCTAGAAATCGGTTGTGCCATTTTCACAAACTCAAACCCAAAATCATTCAAAAATTTGTTATTACAAGAAACTTGAAGGTTTCAATTGTACCTGAAGAACAGCTTATTTATGGGATACATTGTAGGTGTTGTTTAAAAAACGAAGGTCTCCCCTTGGGAGAACTTTTATAAATCAGCCGTGCCTGTAATTAAATCTGAAACTGACTTGACTCTATTTATAGTAATGATATTGCATTCGAAAACATATATCTAACTAACACGCAATCACATGTAAATTGTGTAGTGAACATGACTTTGTTAGTTCACGTGACAGAACCTGAACTTGATCTTCCTTAACGATTTTTAAATTAACTAACGGAATACATTTTTATACGCATATCAAAACACCTAACTAGACTATAATTTGTATGTTGATAATAGTGTTGAAAGTCTAATTTATTTAGAAAATTTCCGAAATTGAAAAGAAAATTACCATATCAATCATCGTTTCGAATGAAATTTGAGCGAAATACACATTTTATTTGAGGAAAACGCAATTTCCAACACAAAACAACACAAAATTCCGTTGAATAATCCCGACTCGATTAGAATCAGAATTGTTATTGTGTAGCATTAAGAAGGAGCAAGTTTATTTCGTTTTTCCTTTCCTTTTGAAGCTTTACGAAGACTATAGTAGAAACACGCGCAGTGGTGTCGAGAAATGGACGGTTTACGTTATCGCAACATTGGGAATCACCAGAAGCACTACTATCAAATGTTATATAAGGAATACTGTAATAATTTAGGAAATTTCAAGTCACTCGCTCGCACTTTTGGTGGAGAGTGAGTGCAAGTCATATCTATCGGGGCAGTTGGATAAAATCCGACGTTAAATGACAAGAGAACGTTTGTATGTATTTTATGTGAATTTATAGAGTAGATTCAAGCTTATTGTTAGTATTTATTTTGTACAACACGAAATCCTTTCCACAAAAACGTTGAGAAATAAAATTGGAAACTAGAGCGTGTCAAATACCAAGAAAAGGAACTATTATCTAATGATGGAGAGTAAGCAGGACAGATAGCTAGCTTAACTCTGGAGGAATTTCTATTGATTTTCCTATTGGATCCAAACCTTTAGCACGATAACAATTTGGCATCTTTAACATCTTTAACCTAAACTAAACAGAAGGGCGCAACCAACATATTGTGGTTATCTGTAGGTATTTATACTTTTATTAGGTATTTATGTTTATAAGAAATGTGAAAAAAATCTGAGATCGTTAAAATTCAGGACTGTTTTATTTAAGAGATTTCTCAAGAAGAAAATTTCACAATTTAACTGGATTTGCATTTTAAAAGAGAACTTTACAATTGGCTTAACTACAATCTTAAAACAACCCACAAAATAATTTTATGTGGTCTCAAAAATTTATCCAAACAGATTTACAAGATGAAAACTGGATAAAAATAAAATCCCTTCGTATTTTCTTTCGAATCAACCAACCTACGTCTTGCAGATTTAGCCAGGTGATCTTACGACAAATTGGGTAGTTCATTATGGCGAATTTTGTTATTTTAATGACTAAAGAAAAAATAACAGCTAAAAAAAGTTAATGAAGAAAAGCTCATTAATCAAGATTTTGTCAGGAATGTAAAACTTTTTCTAAATAAATTGAAATGGAATGAAAGAATTAGTTTGAGAGATTTTGACTGATTGATAAGCCGCTCGAAAATCAAAAACTGCAAATTTGTCTAAGAACTTTGTCAAGAAGTTCTTAAAATCTTCGGTAAAGTTTTAAAAAACTTGAATAGAAGTCATTTAAATAGCTGCCACGGAAACCGGAAATGATGTGAGTAACGTTCCAGGTTAAAAGTTGAAGAAGTGCAGTTTCAAAAAATAAATAAACTTATGGTTTTTCTCTAAATAGGTACAAACTAGCTTCTTTCGCAGTATGATGATGAGTTCAAACTTTTATGTGTATAATCGGCTTTAGTAAAATGTTGTCTTGTATGAGAAAGGTGAAACAACAAAATCTCAGTTATTGTTTTGTTTCAACTTTAAACATTAATCGGCCAAGCGTAAAGGAACAACTTTCGTCCATTTAAAATTATGTTTATCCACTTTGTTATCCTAGTTGTTTTGATGTTGAACAATATTGCGGAAATTAATAAAACCCTAACGTTGCCGATAATTTAATCTGGTCAACTATATTCTCTTGCTGTATCGAATCAATCAAAACAAATGGAAAAAGAAGAGAACTTACTTTGGTGATCTGTCCCAAAATTTATATTACCAATCAATTTTAAGAGGACAAAAATACAAAATCCGCAGGTAGCACCAGTAAGGGGTACTATTGGTCAAGACACCGGAAGGACGTTGAATGTCTAAAATTTTCAGGGTGAAATAATTGGTTTGGGACCTGACCTGACCAGACCTGTCCAAATGTACCTACCTGTAAATCAATCGGCACTCCAGGATGGAGATAATCGCTGCAATTTAAAAGCAATTCTTCATCTTCATTTCTATCTCTAACAGTTAAACGCAATTCAAACTAAAGTTCACTCAGTAATGGATAGAGATATCAATTTGCGATAGGAATAAGGACAGACATAAGCGGGTAATTGTGTTTGTATTTGATTTAAATGTCCCGCTTAAGCTTGCTGGGCGGAGCAAGCAAATCTTTGAAGAGTGCAGAATTGCACCGAATAATCCTTTATGCTCATAATCGTCGGTCCTGGAGTTCGACCCTATTTTCGTCGCGTAGATGACATTTACATACCTGCTTGACCAAAAAATTGACCGTCCCGCATATGAAATACTCCCGAATAAAATGTATTTTGTAATACAACAATATTTTCACATATTAGATCAAATCTCTGATCGAAATTTCAAATGAAAAATGAACATCCATATTGATTTTTATTCTAATTAATAAATCGTTCACGTTGCGACCAGAGAGCGTATATTTTATATAACCATGATTCCACAGGATCTCTCTGGGTGATATGTGACTGTGTAACATAACATCAGATAAATAGGCAAAAATTACGTGGTGGTATTATTAAATTGAGATCCAATATCTCACTTTTTTGTGTATCTGTCTATATGTCGAACTGACATGCATGTAAAAATGTCACCGCAATATACTCGTTCATATATACCTATATAGGTACATGGGTATACGTAGATAAATTTTAGATATGAGTTGTATACGTTCGTAATTTCAATTTTTTTCATAGGATCATCAGAGTATCATGTTTGTAATTAGTATAAATTAAAATTCCTAATAAAACGATTGAAACGTAGGTACTGTCTCTATTAAAAAAATTATTATGAAAGGCATATTCTTAAAAAAAAACCTATCGTACGCGTAGAACATCCAAAATTAGATAACCTTTTGTTGTCTGTGCTTTTTTTTTTAGAATAAACTCCTCCAGAATCTATACGCAAGCTATTGTGGTAGATATTTAGAACCACCAAACTTTGAGCACATGAAAGAGGGTAGAACTATACCACAAAAACTTTAATAATCTAAACATACATTACTCTAAAATCCATTAATCTAAACTGTTTAATCTTTTGCAGTGATAATCCGAACAAAATTCTCTACTCTAAACAATCACATTTCGTTCTATAAACTCAGTAGACATGTACATGTTTGGAATTCAATAGAAGTCGGTTTGAGTATTTGTTTCGATTAGAATCACGGACATACCAAAGAGAAAATACGGAAGCTGGATGTGAGCGAATAGTTGAAAGTGGAAGAAACCTTATAGTATCAATGGGCTAATAAATAAAGTCTAGTTTGAAAAACATTTATTGATGACACAGAATTGATACTATAAATAAAAATAGCACAGAGTTTTAAAATAGAATGGAGAAAATAATTAAAGTACCTATACGGGTTAGTGAAAAATAGATAGGGAAATGAGAAATAAATTAATCATGGGGTTAAAACTTTTTTGCTTCTCGCCCTCTGTTGGTGTCTACCTACGTATTTGTGTTTACGTAAAACTGAATACAGTAGACTCTCGATTATCCGGGGTGGTCGGGAGAAATGGTTTCCCGGTTAAGCCGCAAATCGGCAGTTTTAATGTATTTATTAAGGCTGCGCTGACCCTTCGCAAGTTTCTGGTGCAAACCCCTGCAATTTTGCGAATATGCAACTCAT
>JAZBHA010000054.1:117329-163052 GCA_037464855.1 Iselma pallidipennis | reverse complement strand
AGCTCTATCGGAGGGTCGGCACAGGGGCGGTGGTTTTTCCGAATGCGGTTTTTAATTTAACGAACGAACAGTACTGGGTGATTTATGCGTCTGTATTGAATGTTGGTGGCGTTGTGTTGTGGCGGTAACGGCGTCATTCCGCCAACGCTGTATTTATAATCCAACGTTGTGCGATCGCCGCCACCACTACCAATACTGCCGTCGCCTCTCCTGCCAGCCATTGCTAACACAGCCAGCAATAATGGTCCAACGTTCGAGTTTTAATAACCCGCCATACAGGTTTGTTTTCCATTAGGGTTGTTTATACTGCATCCTTGGTATTCATGTAAGTTCCATTAATCGCGGTTTCCGCGCGCCGGGCCTTTGACGTTGATAAATGGGGACATCGGGTGGCGGTGGCCGCCTTTGTCAGCTAACTCTATGACCGTTTTCCCTAAATATGGGCGGCTTCGAAGCGAGGGTAGAACACCAGATTGGGCTCAATCGCCTTCGGTTAAATTCACCTGGTCCTTATAGTGGTGAGCTTTGCGAATTTTACGCCACTAGGACGATTTTACCACAGGTAGAGTAAAGGTATATCGACCGGTTTGCCTCCGGAGATTAAGCGGCCGCATTCTTGCTACCAACTTGGCTTTCAACAATTTATCATTGCTCAAGTAGCATTGTTTTATCTCGCGTCTTTTATACGGCTAAGACATTGTAAATGTTCAAAAGATTGCAGCGTAACGGACATAAATCTTTTAAAACACTACATTGTTCCAAGGATATTCTATCCAAATAAAGCGAAAGCGTCTCTAAGAAAGCATAATTTCACCTCAAATACACTTTCTATTTACAAAATACAACAAAAACAATTAATAATTACCCAAACATCAACCACAAATTGAAATAGTGGATTAACAAAACATCATAACAAAGATAAAACGAAATGAAGTAATTTTGTGACTACAGTCAACAGTCAAACTTTTTACACCACAACTTCTATATTAAATGTGTAAATTACTTCACCTGAAAACTTAGAAAGCTTGCTTTAAGGCTTCTAAAATCCTTCTTTAACAATTAACTAGTTCCTCAGAAGATTAAAAGTCGCTCGATCCATATACCCACTTTCTACCATAATAACTAATTATTAAATAATATATTTGTTAATTTTAGTAGTTTTAATTGAATTTATTTTCTCTATTGTGATTAACTAGTTCGGTTATTGCGCTTTAAAAGGAGCTTGCTGATATGGCTGGTGTCTACTGTCTCGCCTTTAATTGCCGTTAGTTGGGGATGAACGGCATTAACCAACCTACCCTAGTTCATGAATATTGATGAAGTTTTCGATACGTTATTATTTTGCAATATCTTCAACAATATTTGAAATATGCTCCCGTTATTCGAATCTTCGTAAAACTACGTGACTTCAATTCAACGAAATCAATAAATTAAATCTATAAAATTTTACGTAAATCGATGGTATGTATTAGAAGATATAGATAAAGGTACAATTGAACAAAATATGATCATTTCTTACTTGTTGAAGTAGATGAAAATAGGGTTTTCGGTTGGGTCTCACTTTCTCTTACTCCTCTTTACTATAAATTACTTTTCATATCTTACAACTGTAGGTTTTCCTTTTAATAGAAACAGGATTGCTTATAGTATAGCTATCCCGGCACAGGAAGTATTTCCTGTTTGGGTACCGTGTGTAGGTTTTAAAAGAATCCACGTTAATGATTTTTAAAGCCTTTTTCATTACCAGGTAATTACCGTTGAGCTAAAGGGAATTCGTTTAAAGACTGCTGCGATCCAATGAAATATTTCATGGAAACGGTTTCTGAACTTCCTTCTTGCTTTGTTAATTTGGCGACTATTAAAATAACGTTTTAGAAATATTGGTGAAATTGAAGAAATAATTTCATTCGTAGAGATGTTTGGTAGTTTTATCGAACCTACCAAAATTTTCGTACCGGGAACAATAGAAAAATGTGGGTCTCTGGATGCGCTATAACGTCATTTAGAAACCTTACCACGTCAAAAGAACGGAACGACGGTGAACCGAAACAAAAAAAGAATATATTGTTATAGTCGTTACGGCTTCTTTTTCCATCTTCACTATTAAAAATTCATCAGGAGGGAGAGTGACAACAAAAAAGAGAGAATGACACACAAATGACAAACTGTAGGAAGAAAGATGTTGTCCTGACACGATGGCAAGAATAATCACATTGAGAGAATGTGACGTATCACGTAATAATAGCGTATAACTGAAACCCTTGATCAATTCCGTGAATCGAGAGGGTATATCGATGGATAATTGTTTCAGTTTCCAATTTATAGACGTTGCAATACCCCAATGATTCATTACTATACCGTATTGAATATCATCGTCGTTTTGGTCAAATTCGAATATAGTCCTTGTTGGAATAAATGGTACACACCTGTTCAATATACATACATCCATACATGAAACGATTGTTATGTGGGCGAATATGGAATACAGTTTCAAATTTTAATCAATTCTCTACGAATTTCCAAACAATTTTATAGTTGTTTTATATATGCAAAGCTTGTAAATATTAATGGGCTTTTATGAGCACATTTTACAGCAAAATCAAATACAAACCTACTTTTTTTTCAAAAAAATGAATGTTTATTGATTAATTAAACACTTTTCATATTGATGTTTATTTACCAGTCTTGTTTGTACGGGAAAAAAAATTCACAAATATTTGTGATCATCATCAAAAGGTTACAAATTAGCTTTTTGGTGATAAATTCTGATATCTATCTCGATTAGAGGTAGATAGACCTGTTAGATTCAATCCGTGTCCCCATTTCCATTATCGACATCTTATTAGTAATTACTAAAGGGCGAATCGTAGCTTTAACTGACATCTAAAATCTGATTAGCAAAAGCAATTTATATTAGTTAGTTTACCTTAATCGCTTTTAATGCTGGTTATGGTCCTAAAAACTCTACGGCTCATAATCTCGGCTACATTTAGAATTTTCTTTTAAGCTTCAAGGAAGTTAAAGTAGACGATGTAACGATGTTAGTGACGCTAAAATGACGACGATGCTCTGGCAACAGGAGGTTGTTCTCTAGATAACTTTCAAAATAGCATCACCAAAATTTCTCACAACTGGATCAATGTTTCCTTTCGTCGCTATGTTGTTATATACGTTTTCATCTTTTCTTTTTCGTTTTTTTTTTTATTTTTTCTCTCACTACCTTATCAACATTTCCTTTTGAAAGCTCGAACTTTTATTACGCGACTACCTGAAATAAATGACATTAAAGCTAATGTGATTTTCTACAGGAAGTGACTGAACTTGACGGCAGCAAATTTTTTTACACTTTTGTTTGCAATTTGGTGTCTTATTGGCTAATGACTGAACTTTATCGTAGAATTCCTGTAAAATAGGGTAGTTGCCTCCAGCAATTCAATGTTTTGTTTATGTGAGGTATAACAAAACTATGATAATTAATATAGGGAACTGCCTTTATAAAATGATTCTCTAGATAAAATCAAACCATTATGATTTGTGTAGCTCAGTATTTGCACGGGAGCTTTATTATTATCATCATTATTATTAATCTTTGTTGTTTTGTCCCGTTCTTAATCAAAATGTTGTGTTTGTGTAATTATAGAAATAAACCAACGGGGAAATTTTGTAAAACTAAAACCATGCTTCTATAAACTAGTTTTGTATTGTGTAACAAAACTTCAAATGGAAAAATGTTTGGCTCTGGGCGTAAGGTGAAACTGAGAGATCAACAAAATCGCTTTCTTCAACTATGTTAGTAACTAATTGAACTGAACAACGCACAAAAGGCGAAAACGTTTTACCTGTTTGGAAAAGTTTAAATGAAAGTAATTTGAGGAACGCCATAAAGGCAACGTTTCAGTCAGACAATAGATATACTATTTATTTTTTTCTGAATTTAGCAAAAAATGTGTGGAAAAAAATACCAATTTTCTATGTGCTGTCTGTGAGAGAATAATGCTGACGTTGATGAACTTCAAGCTTTTGATAGCTAACGATCTTTTTGTGGTAGCATTAGTGTCGTCAAGCTTGAATAGTGTATTTCTTGTAATCAATTCTGTCATGAATTCACACCACAATTGATTATATTTAATGAGTTCCTGTTGCCCTGTTATCATTATGGTTCGTGATATTGTGCAGGTCGTGCTTATCAATCATTGTAGCGAATCACGGAAAATATGGCCAACGAAATTGGGGTATCTAAATTGGTTGCAACCCTTGTAATAGCGTTTCGGGTCAACTGTTTGTATGTCCGCACATACACAAACTACAACACAACAAACGGCTCATATCGCACAGGATGCCGAAGTAACACCAAGAAAAGTCAATATAGGAACTAGCAGCGACTAGATATGGGTGCTTTTAAAACATGGAAATTTACAACCAGTTCTAGTGTTATCAACAAATAGAATGATAAAGTTTCGGAACTAGTGGTAGTAGTAGTAGTAGTGGTACATTAATAATTTATCGATTTGCAAGAAAAGACATATTGATTAATGATAGGACATAGTTACGATAAATCTAGATTTCGGAACACTAAAATAAAAACTTTTTGTTCATTTTGTATCTCTTTCGGTTGAGATTACACGAATCCAGTTGTAATAATGAGACAGGGACACGAGCCGCCTTTGAAACGAAGACGTTTTATTACTGCTTGAAACGACATCCTTGGGATTTACAAACGGAAATTCAACCACCACCAGACGCGTTTGTTGTAATGTCTGATAATTTAAGAGAATAGCATTCTGAAATTCCAACATCTTGTTCTATTAGAATCTATTCAAACTTTTACATTGCGTTGTGAATAGATTTTTTGACTTTTTTTTTCTTCACTTCACGTTTAATTCAAACATTGTGATTATTTTTAAATTGCTAATATCATCGTACGAACTAACTGAAATACGTATGCATGTCATGTTTGATTCGTTATGGAAATATGAAATGAAATATGTATTCGTATTCGAATTTGTTCCCAGGTTTTCTTTCATTATATGAACCATTGAATTCATCGCCTTTCATTTTATCTGAAATTGATTATCAGCAACATGTACATTTTCATTATTTTCAGCACAAAACTAAACGTATTAATTAACATGTATGAAATTGATCAATGTGTACTGTAATTGTACAACCAGCTACACTTTGACAAGTTACACAAATTAAAATGATCTTTGCTAACAAAGAACAAAAGGGAGACTTTAAATGTAGTGGAAAGATATCAAGCAACATACCGAATAAAAAACAATATATGTATGTATATCGACGAAACAACTGATCCTCTCTACCCTTTTATGGTGGAAAACAAAAGGAATAGGTAATATCTCTTTGTCTTGTATTGGTAAAACAAAAAAAAAAAAAAGAAACACGGACACACTAGACATTCACGATTGTTGTTTTGTTTTAATTGAAAAATGGTATCAAATCTCTTGTTCGTCAATAATTAATAAAAATTTCTAATTTGTATTTCAGTGATAGCGTTATCGGATAATTGATTTTCAATAAACAATTGTCTGTTTTTTTGATGGAGTTTAAAAGCAAAATGTTTTCAACATTACCATGTTTTCTGTTTGACTGTAATCAAAGATACCATCAAAAAGTAACTATGACTCGTTTTATATGAAAATGTGGAAAATATGGAATCATTTAATATTCAGAAAGAGTTTTACCGTTTGTTTTGTGTTTTAATGATAGCATTAGATTAACTGGTAACTTTATTTAACGCATTACTCTACCATAACACATTTCTAAACCAAATTACCTATCACCGATTGGATTGAAAGCCACCATGCATTAAATGATTGCAACCAATGTATGACAATCGATTCGGTGATTTCCGAATTGAGGTTGAAAGGTGGTGGTCGGTAATCGCTTGCCCTTCACATTGACATCTAATAATTAATCCATCGATACAGTTGGCAGATAATTCGTAAAGCTTAATGAGTTGAAAATTGTTAGTGGTATACATCCATACATATGTGTACACTGTAATAACGTAATCACGTATGAATGTATTTGTGTGAATCACAAACAACATAATCATTGACCCATTATTCTGCAGTACATAATTCATCTTCGATCACTAGATATATAAACGATGTCTGCTGCAAATACCGTTGTCTGGAACGGTCTGCACCGGACATCCTGTCTCTACTAAATTAGAGAACTTAATTGAATTTTGGGGCAAGGGCGAACGCTGATACCGTCACATACGGCAAGAGATGATAGATCGAATATGAAAGGAACATATCACATATACAAAGAGAAAATCAAAAACACATTTATCCAGCACAGTTCAATGTACATAAATACATTGCAATAGAATTCCGGACTAGTCTGTAATTTCCAAGAATTTAATTTTCATATGTGAATTGTACACTCTTTTGCATAACGGAAAAGCATCAATTGAGACAAAGGCCAACTAGCAGATGGTGAAAAAATTTTTATTTGCGTCCAGAGAATTGAAATAAGTAGCTTGCCAGACTTGACTCCATCGGGAACAACAACTCTGGGGGAGCGCAGGAACCAATTACAGCTGGCAGAACTAGGTTTCACCCGACAAACAGCCGCATAAATACATGTCGACCATTTCTGATCTGAACAAGGATAGGGTGAATTTGTTATCAACGTTGGCCTGAAATTATCCAACTCTTTTACGAATCCAAGCTAAACGAATGATCTGACAAATACTAGTTGTGTGTGCTACCTGTACGGCATGCATATTTTAAAAATGATAACGTCAAACTGAATTTGTTCAGGAATTTTTGAATATTTCAAAAGTCGAAATTTAATATATTCAGCAGTTTTATCCAGTTCTCTTTGCCTCCTTTATTTATTTGTTTCTTTCATCTCTGGCTTTATCTATGGTAAATTCTCATCAGTTGCGGATGTTTCGTAACTAGTGACTCATCGTCTTCACCTTTTACCCGGGAGAACGTAAATTATTATTTAGATATTCAGCTGAATCTGAAATCTCTTTGATTTCACGATTGCTTTGCAAGTCTAATCTCTGGAGTGCTGTCTAAAATATTATACATGCAATTTGCCATCAATGTCCCTTACAATTAAACTACATGCTAGATTTTGCAAATTAGTTACGAAAATAGAGAAGCTACGTGTTTTATTTACGTGTCCTTTAAATCACGGTCTTGACAAAGGGACTTTCAGTACATCCAGGAAGGAAACTAAGAGAATATTGCAGCTGTTGTTGCGCAATATTACCAATAGTGACAGAATTCCAGCGACCCTGTCCGGAGGCGTTACCGGAAATAAATTCCTCAAGAACTAAAGTGAACTATTCGAAAACTTGCTGAAATGGTCGTGAGACTTATGCAGTGAAGAGTAGATCCGGACGATGTGCTCGGTTATATAAGCGTTATAATTAAGAGTAAGTGAGGTGTGAAGCGAACATTGGTCGGTAGGTCCCTAAGGATCTCATCTGGTTGCCTATATTGGAGATAAATGCCACCCCTCGATAGCTCGATCTCATGCCCGGGCCTCAGATTCTATAGCTGAAAACACATCTTATAGCCAACCGTACTATACCTATCATGTACAAGTCCCTCATGAAATCATACTCTATCTTCAATGGTCGTCGATCGTTGCCCTGCTAATTACCTTGCTAAACGACGGTTTAAAATGCTTTAATTACCACGGTTGAACTAACATCAATGTTACTCTGATTCACATCGACATAATACTGGGCACTTATAAGGATACAAATGAGACTGGCGTTCTCCGTTAGGGCTTTTTCCTCGATTGATTACTAGTCAACAAGCCAGCCAACAAATTTACGGATCATAGAATCTAAATATGAATGGAACTCATTCCAGACCATGACCAAATACATAACAGATTAAAGGAGGTCATTTATTCAACAATACTTTGTTCAATAGAACTTCACCCCAAAACATACAGTTTTGGAAGTTGCTTGAAAAACTCGATCAAGCATTCAACATTCTAACGTTATCGATTCGTTTATTTAATAACACCTACTATTGACGGTAGTATTCTTTCAACAGATAATTTAAAAATAAATAAAAAGTCTTATATTATAGAGGGTGGTGGGAAATAAAATGAATCAAGTGGGCGAGAAAAAGTGTAGATTTTCATCTTTCTGGTTATATGTAGTAATTTTTTTCCTCTCGCTATGGGTGGTTTCACCATTTCTATTCTCTATCTTTACACCAAGCAGAGCAAGAATAAATCGCATCATTCGCTTTATTGAACATCATTTGAACAGTTTTTTCCTGTCGTTTTGTGTTCTTGAAACAAACAGAAACGAGAATTTCCAGTTTGATTGGCGCCGCTAATTTTAAACAATGATAAAAAGTACTTTCAGGACTTTTTCTGAAAGTCTAGAAAATCAATTAGAAATTTAGTTGAAGAATTTCCATCATGAGATAAAGTTTTATTTCCAATTGATAGGTTTTGTGTCTTCTTTTATATTATTGCTTAAAATTTCCTAAAGTGGTCTATATTTTAGTTTTATTCTAATATTCTGTATATTGTTGTGTTGTTTTTTTTTTATAAAAAATATTCACCACTGAAAGCTGGCGGGCAATTGCTTCTACAGATAATAAACTTTAATGGCCTCAAGTTATTCATCATTTATTCAAAGCTTCTAAGTTGGTACATATAAAGGGCTTTTTTTTCTCTCAGAGGATCGTTTTGCAATCAGTCTGTCGATCGATTTTCTTGTCACTATAGACAGTATACACAGGTTGTGTGAGTATCATTTGAAACGTTTCTTATCAGATATTGATGTTGGGCCGATCGCTTTATTTTTACAGTATCCCCACTTACAACTTCGTATTTCTTTATAATTTGTGGCTTTTCTGATCTTGAACGTCATTCGAAAACGATCGTTAGGATTCTATCAACGTCCGGTGATTGGAGATTTTCAGATAGAAATTTTTTTTCATTATTTCATTCAATACCCGTGAAACTTAACGAATCTCAATCTCTAAGGAAATTATACTGTCGCCGATTTCCATTTTTCAACTTTGATGTACCATCAACCATTATAAATTTCAATCAGTCTTAATGAGAAAGTGAGGAAAATCTAAACATGAAACTGTCTAGTAGAGGTGTTTTTAATTCAACTAAATAATAGAGACGAGCACTTTGGCTAGGTGTACAGACAAACAGCCCTATTATGGGTAGGTGAGAAAATAATCTTTTATCCTGGCTATGAGTCGGTACGCTTTCAGCTTAGCTCGAGAACGCCTTTATCAAATCAATCTTTCGCAGTAGCACTAAAAGTGCTGACGATGTAGCGCGCCATTCAAGTAGCCAAGGGAGTTGAACTGAGGAAGGCACACAATGAAACCGGCTTTGTCATGCTCTATTCGAGGACTCTTATGCCTCTATGGCTGTTCTGAATATGCAGGCTATTAGATCGCCCAGTTTGGCTTGGAAATATGCCCTAAGCTAAGAACGAGGACCGTGGCTTATCTGACTATCGGCAACTAGTATTGTTATACGTTGTATGTATATACATTCCCTAGCTAAAACTTTCTTTTAGAGTGGACTAAACTCTCATAAATCATAAGAGTGTCCGTTGATGCAAATTCATTATTATTTTTTTTTTAATATTTGTTAGTGTGGGACCTAAATCTCGTGTTGGACATAAAATGTAAATTCCAAGATAAACCTTCTATTTAAATGCATTTGAATAATTGAAAGGGAAAAGGCTGGTCCCTTAGGCTATAACTGGCGTTATAACAACATGTATACAGTGTAAATGAAAAGAAAATAAGATTTATAATGATTTTTTGAGTAACGTTAAATTTTCTCATTAACTATCTAAATGAATGCCAGCGTACACTTCAAACGTATTGTTATGATACTGGCAATAAAAAAGTTGTTAGTTAAGAGCTTTTGATGAAACTGGGAATTTCTTTTATAGGTATGGTAATAAAATGTTAACATCTCAGTCATTTCAGTTACCGTATTTGTACATGACACTAAAGCTTAATACAATTTTATTGCCTCTAATGTGGCATGAGAACTCAGAAATTGTTAGCTACACATAATGTTGGCAATTTAAAATTTAGACGACACTTCAAGATATTTACAATATTTGATATAATAACGAAGAAAATAAGTAATTGAATCAAATAAAAAATACTGCTTACGTTTTTATTGTACAAGTATGGATTTACGGTGCTTTACAGAAGAGTTTATAGTGCTGCACTCAAAGTGCACTGAAAACTGTAAAACGACGGATAATGATATGAAGAGCTTTATGAAATAGAAAACCGGTAAATTCCGGTTGTCGCTTATTTAAGAAACTGTTCTTTAAAATTCAATTTGTCTCTTTAGAAAATTTTCACTGTAGAGGTGGGAAATATCTGTTTTTCTTTGATTTAAAACGACAAAGCAGCTTTATCGCAAGCAAATATGAGACATTTTTAATATATAAATTGAGCTTGCATCTTGTCTAATATTTTTTCATTTTCTATAACTATACATAGGTATAGAAGCCAATAAAGTCGTCCATAAACAAAGTCAAAACTTGCTATCATTGCATTTCTGACTTTGCGTGTATATGTGTATACATATATGTATGATAACAGCTTTTGGCTGTTTGCCCATAGTTTCAACCAAGCAAATCCTGTTGTACTATCACTAATAACGTACGAAAGCTAAAGCACCCCTATTCTAAATAACACGATAACTACCAACCCAATTACTGTAATGCAATCGTTTTATATGGACATACATATAGCCAGTCCACATACAAACCCACTTAATAAATGTCCCCACAATCAATATCAATGAACTCAATTAAAACACATATCTACCATTTAACCGCAAATTTTAAATGTTACACGCTCACCACCACAGATTTAACATAAAATAAGGTAGCTAATAGTTGAATTGGTGCAAATACACATGTTGCACGAACATTAATTAATTAAATGTTTTCCACCAATAACCCTAGAATCAGTTTTCTAAACGCGATTTCTCACATAAACACACCTATCGTAAAATGTTAATGTAATGGTAGCGGAATTTTATCTATATATTATCATATTTATTACATTAACTGCTGATAATTTTAACGGATATTGCTTGATTTTTATAGCAAACATACCTTTAACGTAACTTAAAAATTGATTTTCAGGCGGTATATTTTCTTATAAACACAAGAATTTTCAACCGAAAATACTTTTCCGGTGCTTATCTTTATTCTGTCTTCTTACATATCCCGTATCGTTCCTTAAATTATTCAGATAAAAACCGTGTTTAAAATTCCTGCGAATTTGGCATTTTTCCCTTTACATATTCTCTTTTAAATCCACACATTTTCATCATATTCTAAAATACTTTGGTAATTTGCTTAGTTAAGTAGAATTGCTCGAATCTCGAACGTATAATATCTATTTATTAATTATATTCTTTTATTTTGTCGTAGCATAGTTTTATATTTATGAAAATGGAAAAACTGCAACTGTATGAGAATACTGTTGAAGATTTTAAATAATTTTAAAGTTCTTCAACTGAAATTGCCAAGTGTCGCGAATATTTACACGCTCAAATTCCCTCAATTTTAATAGTTCGATTGGCAAACGATCGATTGAGCACATTTTCGTTCGTTTTCTTTTCTGTAAATCAAGAGACTTAATAATCAATATTCTGTCTTCTGAGTAAGAAAACTACTTTGGTAGAGGGCTGAATTTTTGTGCGAAATTGTTAATGGTTTTCTTGCAAAGAATACTCAAAAACTTAGTTAATTATAACGAACCTGTGAAAATTGTCATGTTATCTTGATCAAGATACATAAAGTTGAATATAACTTAATCTACTGTGTTTCAATAAAACTTTTGGTAGGTTGAGCAATTTTCAAATATTGACGGATAAAGTATAACACCTTAAAGGTGATTCTATTCATATCTTGCTATTGAAAATATCAGCTGCAATTTTATTTACAAGAAGTAAACAACTCATCTGCCAGAAGATATTTTCTATCTAGTCCAAGTTTTCGTATAGTATCTCGTTCTTTTATTTGGCGTTTTCAACATACAATCTCACCATTCCGACGCCGTATATTGCTATTTATCTCTTTAAGTGTCTCGTATTTTATTTGAAATTGTCCAAGAATACACAATTTCACCAGAAATTATCTCCCAAATTCCTGATTACTATGCGTTCTTAATTAATAATTGCCCTAAATGAGCACTGATTTATAGTCTCATCATTCGAGAAAGTTAACCACTCTAGTTGTTGGAGTTCGTCTTTTCAGAGATAAATATGCTTAACAACTTCCTGGAGCTTTGAAGAAATCTGTATAGGATTTACATAAAAATTTGAATTTCGAGACTACTCTTGGATGTTGAATTTTTTATATGGATCATTTTAATTTCCGACGTTATCTTTAAGAGATTGGATCCAATTTGTCTAATGGCGATTTAATACATCTAGTATTAAAGTTTCGAAAAAAAAAACGGAGCATAAAAGTGACCTTTTCTGTTGTTAAAAGTTTCTCGAATTTTTCTTCGTTTCTGTTACCTCTTTGATAAGAATTGGAGTGAAAAAAAGTTGAAAGATGATCAAAGTTCGAATTCTATTTACGTAGAAATACGTATCTGTAGTCTCTTTTCATGATAAAGTTTGCACTGGGGACAAATATTTTGTCGCCAAGAATCTACGGTTATGGTATACAGCTAGTGAGCACTGGAAAACAGCCAGGTGTCCTGTTTCAACCCTTCTAGAACGACACCATTTAATATTTACTACAAAAAGACGTAATATAGTATTTCACTGTTCGCTGTTCTCATATATCTACACGTTTTTCCGGGAAATAAATGTCTTTTATAGAATAATTAATAAACAAAAAGACGTAGAGGAAGATTAGTCTTGATGTAAATTGTTCGAGACGATAACTTTCAGGTAAATTGATTCACATCGCAACGTTCTCTGCCAAATTAAATCGAACGGAGCTTTTATATTATTGTACGATGACAGAGTGCTATTGTTTTTAACATTATTGTCATCGATTTGACAAAGGACTCTAACTTATAGAAACTTGATTTATAGTCGATTCCTGTAAAGTCATTGCAACGAGTTTTTCGTTATTTTTCTCGACCTGTTCTACGTTCCACGACGAGTAGAAAAGAAAAACAGGAAAAAAAATCAAAAGAATTCTTCTGGCAATTAGAACAAAGTTTTAGTTTGTTGGTTGACATATTACCGTTCATAAAATGGAACAGTTTGTTGTAATTAAACAGTCAGTGTTTTCTTTAAATTCGTTTAACAAATGGACGTAAAAAGTTGCGCACTGGGAGGCGTGGAAAACCAGACAGGCATATTTGTCAAGAGCAAGAAAACGAAACCGGCTAGAGTAATGTCATGAAATTAATTAATTAAAAGAGCAGAGCAAATGGATGTGCGCACAATGGTTAGTACAAGAGTACAAGAGGAAAAAAGATGGTAGCGGCAAATTAGAAATAAACTTTTAATGTTCGTAATTCCGACTGGGAGTAAATAAAGAGTAATTTCTAAGTACTACACTTATAGTATAGTCTGGCACACACCCACGTTTTATTACAACAGATAAGTGTAACACGCGACCGAAAGAGAAACCGGGAATTATTACTTTCTGTCTTTAGTACACAATCGAATCGATGCAATGTAATTACCCCTTCAAACCAATTTTCCAATAAAATGATTAGAAAGGAGGTAGGTACTCTTTATCGTCATTTAGATCCTATAGATCCTGTAGATGTGAATTATAAAAACAAAAAAAAACTTTCAGCATATCAGACAACATTGCGTTTTTATAGCCGAAGATGCCGAAGAAATCGAAATTGCATGCCATCTTAGATAGCAGTAGGAGAAAAAAATATATACTGACGATTGATGGTGGCACTTTCGGTAAAACTTCAATTCGACCTGTCACACTTCTTTCCACCTGCGCTACACTTTTCTTATACAAACACACACACACAAACCACCCCCAATCTCAATCAAATTCCAGTGTGAACATTTCATCACAAAACTTCAAACAATAAATTTGATATGAAAATTTTGTATAAACAATAACCGTAAACAGTGACATTTTGTTTATAATCTTTTGACTATAACATTATTAAATGGCATATTATGTATAATAAACCAATATGTGCATACATTAAAACAATTCAATTAGTCGTATACTAATGGACGAGATATTATTTGCTGTTTAATCATATTATTGATATTAATACCATATTGGCAGTACATTTATAAATAAAATAGAGATATCTAAATATTGGCAGTAACAACAACAGTCGGACTTTATACAGGAAACCTACATTTAACGCTGTACTCACAGAACGCGCTCTCGTATAACGCGGCACACTTCCATATAAACGCGTACTCATATACCACGGGTGTTTGATGCAAATGTTATTACAAATCCGAACATATATAAATCATAGGACAAAGAATACCATGAAATTAATTAACAAGGACCCCCGTCTACACAGAAAAGGTTCTAAAAAGGCAAATATTTCATTAAAAGTACACTCACAATACAAAAGTACGTTTATCTCGCGTAGAATGAATATTTTTCTTGAGACAACTTCGTTTTTTTTTTCAATAATTTCATAAGAAATCAAATAGAAAATTGAAAAACCAGCATTAAAAATCTAAATTTTATAATTTCTTTTTAGACATGAAAGTGTTGATTAATTGGAAGCATTTTTATTAGTCATAAAAACTGCATCTATTAACACGCAACTATGCAGTAAAATGATAACAAGTAAAATATTTTAACAGTAATGGGTATAGTGAAAATAATACCAGACTAATAGTAAATTTTGATTGTAATTGAGAGTTTTTATAGTTTTTATAGTTTTTTCATGTCCTTTTATTTCATGAAAGCTGCATATATTTTTCAGAAAAAAAAACAAAATCTGCAATTACTAATAAAACAGGTAGCATGTTATTTTTATCCTTTATCTTTAAAATGATATAGTCGCCCTGACACTGCTAAGTAGTGGAAAGAATATGGGCAAGTTGTACTCCTAATAAAACCGTGGTGGAAGTAGAGGAGAAGCAGGAGAAGCGCTGCAAGGAGCCAACTTACATCTTATTGATTTGATATGATTGGTTGATTGATATCTGTGCTGCGTCCCGTACAGTCTCTGACTCCAACACCTTGTACCACAGGTATATCTATCATTAATCCCACAAGGACTCAATTCGACTCTGTCCTTTTTAAGACCTGATAACAGAGAAAACCGATCAGAAGGCGCAACTCGGCCCTGCACATTCTTACTGTATGAGCTTTGAAATATTGGACTTAAAAAGACGCAGAATACCAAAAAGTCTTGATTTTTATCAACTTTTATTCATGATTAGAGTGGATAATTCCCCATAGTACCAAATATATTCATGTTAAAACCTGTAACTTTGATCTTGAATTATGAATTAAACTGTTCATAAATTCAGCTTTGTTGGTCATGCAAGAATTTCATTTTAACAATATTACAGTCATTTTCGAGAATTTCCATCAATTTTCCGTTCATTTTATTGCAAAATTTCATTTCAGTTATAGTCTATATTCTGTTTATATGCACCTATGTATAGGAATTAATTGAAATTGATCAGTTTTTCTCAACTTTTTGTTTGGCTTAAAGAACAATACGCTACAAATTAGTTCTCTGATGGATTATTTGTTTGGGGAATTAGACTGGGGAATGGGTAATATTATATATGTATATGAAAAAAATGAGGATAAATTTGAGAATATTTAGGTAAAGGTCACTAGTTAAAGCATAATGTCTGTCACGAAAACAACTCATAAATTAAAATTACTTTTACTTTCACTAATAAAAACGAGAAAATTTCATTAAACATCCATAACGAAACAAGATAAAACTTTCGAAATACCTAAATTATTATTATTTCAATTAAATATTTAAGTTATAAAGTAACACATTTTGACAATCTAGGTTGAATATAAATATTTCACTAAGGATACACACCCTGATGTTGCCCGACTGTGCCATATTTACAAGATTTATTATTTTTGGGCAACATATTTCGTGGAGGATCTTTGTAAAACGTGCACACACTCGCACATCTCGAGTGCTTCGTAGAGCTGTTCTTGATGTGGTTTCGTCGTTGAACACAAACCTTTAAGAAGTCATCAGGTTTCACGTAGAACAAACGAAACAAAATAACTTACAGTCTACATTATATTGACATTCCATTCGGATCGTCTTCGAAATTGAACGGATTTCCTCGCGAAAGATCTTATATACAATAGAGTATTATTATTAATGGAACCATAACACTGAAACCGGTCGTGAATTCTTGACAAAGAACCAGTCAGGTCTATTCACCAATATTTATATACAATCAGGGGAAAGGAAACACAATACAAATGTGTATTTTAGTATAATAATCGACGATTTACCGAATACGAAGACAATCCGTTTATTTTTCCATATTTTTTACAAATCTCTACGGATAGTTATTGGCAACTGGGAATGATGTAGAGAGCACTTTAGGTTCTTTTACCGGGAAGTTCGTTAGATTTACAATTTGTTTTTGTGGATGAATCCTAAACCATAAGGTAAAATACGCAAAACAATATAGAATCCGCTTAAAAATAATACGCTTAGGAGCTTTTTTTTTAATCGAAACGTCAAAACGGAAACAAATACAAGTACATTAGAATGTTTTCAATATTTTTAAAAACATTTTTAAAACAATAATTTCACTGAAAATACAAAAAAATAATAATAATTGCTATAATTCTATGTAGGAAAATTTATGACTTGTTTCCTTTTTCTGTATGTCATCACCAAAAATTTGATTGTTAGAAAGATAAATATATCATAGTATTTGAGTTGTATGAGAATTTTCTCCCCGTTTTTCCCTATAATACAACAAAACTCGGCAGTGTCAAAGAATCCTCTAGAGAACGGAGATTTATGTACAAATATGTACCAGAGGACAATAGCATCGGCCGTACAAAAGCTAATATGTAGGACATGGGGTGGAATCTTCAGTTCAAATCAAACGAATTTTTCTACAACATTATGAAATTCCATAAACGGTTTTATTATTACATCAACACCATCAAACAAAATACAATGAATTCCTAGAATTCAAATAAAGCTCCCTCTAATAAATCTCATTAGTTTTTCGTTTATTTTTCCATAAATGGCTTGTAAATTGATCAGATGATTTCGAAATCTATCGAGCTGCTTCTATAAAAGTTCTAGCGATGTTATGATATTATGACGAGTGGAGGCATAGAAATTCCACTAAAACCATAGAACCTTCTACAAATTTCCTGTAGTTAAGTTTCAGTTTCTCGCTCTGAATTGTTCACAAATCTGATTCAAAACTTTAATTAGTTATACATATACAATATCTATACATAAGAAATACAATCAATTGGAGCAAAATAATTACATATAATGAGAATTTATCCTATTTCCTCTTTCAACCTGAAATCGATTGATTCGTGTTAAATTACATTAACACGCCCAACTGGGTTCAACAATTTAACC
The DNA here is from genome assembly GCA_037464855.1 of Iselma pallidipennis. Lineage (NCBI taxonomy): Eukaryota > Metazoa > Arthropoda > Insecta > Coleoptera > Meloidae > Iselma > Iselma pallidipennis. Next base: position 145,503 of record JAZBHA010000054.1, on the reverse strand, counting down.
GAAATAAATTCAAATCTTCTGTTTGGAGAAAAAATATAAGAGTCTGAGCACTATTTGGTATCTTTTCTCCGATAAAATTGATTTTTTCGTAAATCTAACAGATTTGTGTAACAGTTTATTAGAGTTCTAGTGATGGTTTTCTAATGTCTAGTGTCACAACTGTCGATGAAATGAATTTAGACCAGACACCATGAAACGATCTACGTTAGCTAAATGTATTTTACGATCCTAGCAGATGTTCACCAGGTGTATCATACGACAGCAGGAGGCAGCTGTGAAGGCATTGTTCTTATATACCACTTACCGCAACTGTAACGTAATAGCGCTTATTCTTTATGAAAATAGTCAACTTTCTAGCTACTTATCTATTCACAACTTGAGTTGTTGCAGAATTTTTAGGGAATTTTGTAAAGTTGATCCCTTTATGACTTATATTCCTCACTCGAGGAATACATGTTAGAAAACTGCAGTTTCACCAAACTTGATTGTTGTTTAACAACAGAAATAATTTATGGTAATTTTTCGGCGAATGGGCTCTTTTAAGGTAGAAAATGTGCATTGCATGCATTTTGCAAGCTATTTGTACCAGGAAGAATAAGATATAAATACATAATTGAAGAAATTACTTGCACGCTGTAAAATTTACACTAATCTACTTTTAATAGCTCTTGAAGAAGCTAATTAACTGTCTTGGTGGAAAACATTTATTGGCAACTTTCAGGAGAATTTTAAATAAAAAGGGGATAAAAACTATAAAGCTTTTCTTATATGTTTGCATTATTTTATGAGACAACGTCGAGATTTTCTCAGCTCAAGTCTTTAAAGTATCGACCCGGTTCCAGGTGAACAATGTTCATTTTTAAACCAAGACACACACACACACACACAAATACACTCGCACACCAAATACACCTAGATTTATATCGACCTAACTAGAAGCAAGTAAACCTCTGATTATATCTAAAGGGAGAGCTTATGTGTCTACTTTGTCATTGAAAGTGGGGAAACGTAGCTAACATCCGACGTAACAAGGATGTATAGAATACCCAAGACGATAACAACGAAATAATATAATAGCACCAATAACTTTCGTTGTCTACCCGTTATTTTTTAAATTAATTCTATAAATAAACGAATATCGACCGTATTTTTCAAAATGGATTTGATGATTATTATCAAGACACAAGACTTTGAAGTGTTTTTTTTTAACGACGTTAATAATTCTCCAACAGGATTTTCACAGACATACAAATTTTCGATTGGTATTGACATCTGCAGGCTTAATATGGTTATATGTTCATAACTACCCGCCATTCCCAAAATATACACACCGAAGCACAAGATATAATTATTGGAATATCTCTGGCAGTGACAGCTGCGAAAGAAAACTGTCGAGTACACATTAATACATATAGTTTAGATGATTTGATTGAATTCGTTTTCAGGAAAATGTCTCTTATTATAGCGTCTAGTAAGGGTGAAAGGAGGGCTAGAAAAAGGACCAAACAAACAACAACAACAACAACAACAACACAAATAACTGAATGAAAAAGACAAACGAAAAACGCGATCAAAGCTATAGTATACAAGTGTTTGAAGTTGAGAGTAATTTCTTTTTTATTTCTCGTCTAGCTACACACAGAGAACAAAATAGTGAACAGGTTACTGTCAGTAGTAATAGTTGAACTGGTGGTATTTTCTCACGTGCAAACGAGCTTTCAAGTGGTTAGAAAGAAAGTGTAACGAACGGAGACAGTGAAAAGTTCACAGTCCACCATACTAGCCAAATATCTATCAAACAATTAATTACAAGATCTAAATTGTGGTAATTTGAACAAATACTGAACTTTTATCAGATTTAATGTTGTAAAGGGCTTTGGAAAAGATTAGGAAGCAATAACACAGAACATCGACGATTCTTCCAAGCCTTTTAATATGGAAATGAATTTTTTGTTTTTATTTCGATAAGGTTATTTTCTACAAGTCTACAGTCAATGATTTGTAAGGGTGCGCATACACAGAAAGACGTTTATCTGCTAAGTTCCCACTCCCTTGTTAGAAAAGAGTTCCATCAACATTTTTAGAGAGACAGAGAGGATATATTTGCCGCGAGTTAGGAGAGAAAAATCTCTTCGTTCATACGCACCCTAATAACGACTCGTAGGGAAAAGCTTGTTTTAAGCATACTTTTTATAAAAGTTTGATAATTATACGTCATTTGATGTCTTGTTTGTTTGTTTTTGAAAGCATATTTTATTTCCTCTTTTCGCTGCATCTAATAGGTATATTTAAATTTTATATATATTTTTGTTTTGGTGTACGTTTGCCTACAACGAAACTCCGGATATTTGCAAAAACTTTATGCTTGCGGAAATGAGAATATTCTTCTGTTATTCGCCATTTTACAAAAGAATTACTCTCTGAACCATCTATCAAATGACAAGACATTGTTATAATGTAGAAAATAAAGCAGAATAAAAGCCAGTTTTTTTTTCATAATAATATTATTTAGGAAAGAAAAATGACTAGTTGGAAAATTGTTAGAGTAAAACGTGGACTGTACCAATTGGAATCGTTTATATTCATCAATTCTTGACTCCCTGGGATGAATAAAAACGATTTATAATTGAATTTGATTTCAAATTTGACTGTTGTCGTGGCCAAAATCTCATTTAAAATTGTTTATCTTGGAGACGAACTTTAAATGTACATGCATATTTTCTTTGATTGATCTTACGTCCTTTTCAAATGTGGTGGCTAGGTTTCCTTTTTTTTTCGGAACAATTTAATTGGATATTCTAGGAATGGCTGTTTTAGTGATTTATTCGTGTCGGTATCGAATCCGGAAGATTAGTAAAACAAGGAAGACAGACAGTGGGAGAGAAAGAGTTAGGTCATAAGGGCACGTAGTGATGTTCTATCTCCGACTCTTGACAGATTGCAACCGGTTTTACAAGTGCGGTCGTCGGGGAATTGTTTATGCGCCAATTTAGCCCGGTTACTCCTTTGATGAAATCCAAGTCTGGTGTGACGCATTGCAGCTGTAAGACGTAGGATATTGTATAGGAAACGAAAGATAACGTTCCGGGACAGATCAGGGAGGACGGAATCAATTTTCATCAACGTGACAGGGTGTCTAATAGGTACACACTGTTAACTGACGCCAACCACGGCGCCGGCTAATGAACGATGCTTGGTCGCATTTAAATAAGGCACTATCTATAAACGCACCGTTGCCTACTAACATAAGACATTGGTTGAGATAAACAAACTAGTTTACCGTCTGATCGTTGGGGAAAGCGTCGTCATTCTTCACTATTTACCCGATAATTAGTAGTGCTCGTGTCTTTTACACACCCACGCCCTATGTCCACGATTCTAATAATTACTTCCTATTGTTACCCATCTTCGGTATAAAGTGATTTATTTAGTATACAATCAAATCAACCCCGTGTAGTTGTTTCACAAAACATCCCACAATTTTCATTAACAATTAACTCTACTAAACCCAAAACGTTAATGACAAAAAATCCCAAAATACACTAGCCTGAACCAACCATTCCACTATCCTAACATTAATATGTCCTAAGGGACTTTAATCCATCCGTACATTATAAAGCTTTGTCCTGTTTCGAAAACAGCCTCCTTCTAGACTTGACTAAAAGCAGTAAGACCCTCCTCAAGACCAACCAACCAACCAACCGACCGACATCATCTCAAAATACAACATTGCCTTTATGGTTGGATGAAGTGATTTTCCTATCAACTTTCCATATGCCAAGTATCATCAATGGTTGAATTATTGAATAAATCACAACACAATCCCAGAACGTTATAAATAAAACAACCATTGCTCCCCTATACAATTAACCTACTGCAAATTTTACGTTCAGTCGATACAATCTAAACGTTGCCAGATTCACAAATTGCGGATAATGGCGAACCAACCCCAAACCAGGAAGTTAGAAATTCCCACCGAAAAGGACATTCACATCGTATTGCGTATTGGATCAATTACGTATTTTCTAGAAATAACCTCCCTAGACAATTTATCAACTAATAAATTGAAAGGTGAGGATATCAAAATCTCTAATTTAACTTTTTTGTATGGGATCTATGTATTTTATAGAGATTAGTTTCGCAAATTTCCAAAATTACAAATTATTAGAAAACAATTACAGATACGTGAATATCTTTGATACGACAGTATAATTGACTTCCTTTGACACTGAAGGGTACACGTGTCGTTTATTTTGTCGGTTTTTGTCACTTTTAGAGATAAAAATGGAAAAATTATTCGCTTTGACAAACTTCCATATATAATTCGTAATTCCAAAACATCTTACAAGTTTTATATTTGCTAAAAATATAAAAGCCAAATTCATTTACGAAAATAAAATGTTTAGTATAAGAAAATGTATTAATACAAACATTTATTATTTGCAGGTGTTTTATTTAGAAAAAGCAGAATTAAGTTTAACAAGAATATCTTCTAAAGATAGCAACAGATTTATGGAACGCTTTGAAAATGTTTCCATTATTATCAGACCTTCAGTTATCAGTTGGCCAAAAATGCAGGAAAATTAATAAAAGCTTCAACGTAAAATCTATGCATTTCTATCGGGCAGTTCAATCCTATTCTATTTGCATTAATGTTTTTTTAATAGATTTATAATGTGAAAATTTAAATTTTGATTGAAAAAGAATTCGATTAAAACCATTTTTTTTTGTGAAAAACAAAAATGTAATTTAAAGGTGATGTTTAATTTCCAAGTTGGCACTTGTTATTAAGCATTGTCAAGCTGTCATCAAAAGTTGCCTTGGGCTTTTTTTTTTGTTGCTTAGATGGCTGCTTATTACCAGTAATTCGTTCACACAATCTTGAACAGCAAAGAGCTTTCCCATCAAAAATCTTTCTTAATATTTTATATATCCATTGTCAGTTTAGAGAAAAATGCAAAAAAAAGGAGGCGACTAAATGGAGACTCGAGGCACTCAATTCATTCATAATGGATTTTGAATAGAGAACTTGATAATATGGTGATTCCGTCTAATAATTGATTGACTGTTACGAATAATTATTATTGAACATTTCAAAAATATACAGCAAGATTGATCAGAAACTTGAAATTTCGTTAGGGACAAACAAGCCAGTCGTATCAATTGTTCGTATCTAGCCGGATGCTATTTAGCATAACAAAAGTTTAATGAAGAAAAGGCGAATTGTTCAAAGATTCAAACTAAAGTTTTTTCCATTATCTTATCGCACCTTATCCGTCAAGCCGCCCACTTTTCGTTTCAACAACGTTTTTGAAAAGGAATCGCAATGTTTGAAAGAAAAAAGGGGTGCGTAAAGAAATAAATTTTACTACCAAATGATCGGCATGGGGCGCGAGAGAGAGAAAGTGGTTAGAGCTGTAAAGCGGCCGATTGTGTGTGTGTGTATGTGTGAACACTGTGAACGTCTACTGGACTGGAACACACCGGAGTTAAGGGTTTGAATTGACTTTACAGTAACTTCCAAATGACTTCACTACATATACAGTACACACATACACACACCCGCACAATCGCACCATGTTCCAGTCGGGATCAAAAAGTGAAATGGCAATGTAGCTTTCTGTTTGTTCGCACGACCTTCTACTATACTTCCATGTATATATCTAAATTTGGTAGGCAAATTGCCTAGCGAATATAACGTAAACTCCAACCACCACCACCGCCCGTCCTTTCAGTCTTTCAGTGAATAGAAAGACAACGGTGGCGACATTGCTGGTGACAGCGACAGCTTGCCACCTTGCATCTCACCGCAACATAAAAATCCAAACCCGGACAGCTATCCAGGTTGCTGCAGAGAAACAGTGACGCAATTTATAAAGCGACCAATTTCGTCAAAAACGAAAGATATAAAACATTTCTCTAGCTGCCAGCAACAACAACAAAAACAACACCAAACAAAGGCCAAGTTAAACAAAAAGCTTTTTCCACACACCATTATTTGGATTTTTGAATATTTTAAATAATTTAAATTCACTTCTTTATAAATTTAAACGATGAACAAACATTACCAACGTCAAAAGGTAAACAGAAGATTTTAAGGGATGATAACAATACAATTTAAAAGAAGAACATTGGCCTGGTCTATTCTCTTACCGCCCCTTTTTGCATTTTCGATTGTTTCATTATTGGATATACATGATTCTTGCTTTCGTATTACAGTTGTTGTTCACTATACTGAAAATAAATTAAGGAAATTGGCAGGTTTTGAACTCGCTCCTCCGATTCTCCTACACACTGTTACCAAACAGATTGAAAATGGGAGACGGAGATATGTATAAGGGAATACAAACAAAAGACGATGACACAACGAACGACATTAAACAAGTGGACGGAATCCAAGTCGAATAGAGATCGAAATTAACAGAGGAATATGAAAATGCAAATTATAAGTTTTTGTTGAATAATAAAATCTTGCTAAGCCAATATAATCAAGTGGAATGTTGGCGGAGTGTCAAAGGGATAAGCAAAATTAGAATTCTTTAAAGGATATATTAATTTAACAGACTTTGTTAATTATTAAAATATTTTTGTAATGGTTCAACAGAAATATTATTAGAGCTTTAGGGAAGTGAAAGAAAAACATTTCCATTCATTGAAATTATTTTAAGCAAATCCTTGAAAATCCATGTTCAAAAAACTTGTAGGTTGATCACATATTTATTACTCCCACGATTTTATGAAAACTTCTCCAAAATTTATGTAATCAAGATTGTATAAATATTCTAGTTAATTTTAAAATTTAATAACACAAAGAGTCTGCAAAGTTTCGCTTGTTTGTCTAATTTGTAATTTTCGACATGTTCAATTGTGTATGTTATAGAAGCAAAACTGGAGAACATACATGCTTGACTAATTTCGAATTCATCTTTCAATGCATAAAACTATATATTGAACTTTTCACGTTCAGTATTATAACAATACGAGTTGGATATAAAAAAAAACTGAAATGATCGAAGATGTCATCTTGAATATCTATCAGACAGTTTCCAAACATCTAAACCGAATGGTCCAAGTTCGAAGCCTATAAATTCTATTATGAGTTCAGTGGAGAAAAAAGCCGCGATAGTAGTAGGCAACAATGTGTTAAATCAAGGGAACTTCCTATAAAAGATTTCCCCCTTCAACTTTGGCTCGTCTCTATTCAAAAATGAATGAATCAGAAATATTTAAAATTTATCTTCTATATGAGAACTAAAAAAGAAAGTCTTAAATCTATCGAAAAAATGGTCTTAACGATTTCATTCAATTTGTAAATTCAATAATCCGTATATCAACAATAATTAGACAATTATTGATCGCCGTTATTGTTTAATAATTTATGTGTCATAGTGGAAGTTGACGATTGCGTGACGGGAAATAGAGCCCACAATAAGCCACGTTTAGTGTTTTTATTTTTCAATAATGTTTCACCGTATTAACCCTTCTAACAATTAACTAATTCATCATTTCAGTCACAAATCATCGAATAAACTGTTTTCTACATCAATTTACTAGAGTCTCTGATTTTGTTTCAGTTGATTTCAAATTATATTTGACTGATAAAGTGCAAATCTCAAATCATACCTTGATTACCTTGATTGCTTCCTTTCTGATATTTTATCTTTGCGTTTCCGTTTTGATTTACAGATATTAATGTCTAATACAGACAGAAGTGTGTATATATTACCCCAAAAATTTCAGCCTGATCGCGTGACTGATTCAAAAAGCCAACATTATTGTTCAGTGTTGAGAAATAATATTTTAATCAATTTAATAATATAACAGAATTGAGCTTTTAATGTTAGCAACAGGATTATTTTGGCAGGTGATATTTTTATCAGATTTACCCTTATATTGATATGTTTGCTTGTTGTGTTCGATGTTGATGTTGTTGTTGTTGTTGCTGTTGTTTCTGGTTGTTATGGTTTATTGAAATTTTTATAGTGAAATCGACCATTCTCCCATTCTATTGATATGTAGGAACGATATCGTTGCTGCATCTATTGTTATTGTTTTGTGTCCATGGTACGAGATTATGACACGCATGAGTGACAATTTCAAACAGATATTGCCCTGAATTGATTCCAATTTAATTCAAAACAACCACAATTGGAGTTTTTATCTAGAAAATAAAACTTTTCATACGTAAAACCTTAAAGATAATCGTTGAGTCTTATCGTTAATTTTTCACTTGCAAACTGTTTCTTGCTTAAAGTTGTTCTCCCTAAAGTTGATTTTGGCAAAGGAAGATAGAATTTAATAAAGTCATTAGCAAATTATTTTAATGAAATAGCTGGAGTCTCCTTACCAACAATTGTTCTTCAGATTGTAGTTTGTGGTGTGGTAGGATGGTCGGCATATTATTTGAGTTAACAGGAAATTTAGTGAGTTGCACAATTAGAATTCCTTGTCTTATAAGAACACTCCCTTTTAAGGACAACGCAATGACATTCACGAGAAAAGAGAGAAACTTTGAAACAGTAAAAATGTTGAAAATGAAAAGCGTACAGCCAACACAAAGACACTACAGGAAATGCTGAATATTTTCCGTTTTCCGGCTTCTATAACAACATCAACAAGATTTTTCAATATATAAGTTGACGTCGTCTATGAAATGATGAATTACTTCGTCAATAAAGTAAGAAAACCCCTAAAACGTATCGTTTCTTTAAAATTCATTCTTTTTAATTGAATATAAATCATCACTAAGTGGGAGAACTGAAAGGAAATCGAGACATTTATGTAGGTTGTGTTCGAAATTTTCATCCCCTAATTAACTGGAAGAATTTTTGTAAAAGAAATGCGTTACAAGTGTATGAAAAATGAGAAATTTATGGAAAATTCAAGTGTAAAGTAAACATAATTCGATCAAGTTGATAAATAGAAATTATGGAAATATTCCATGTTTACTTTGGAGTTTTCTAGTAAAACTTGGAACTAAAGTCTTTCAAGATTTGTTTCAGAAAGTTTTCGTGATGGGTACATTTGAAAAGTAGCTGAAATTTCAAATGAACGGATATAAGGATTCCTGTTGGTTAATTTTCCTTTTCGTCTATACACTGTGTAACTGAAATTCCTTACATAATTCAAACTATTGATACTCCTCAAAAAATAGAGCACTGAAATTTTCGCCAACAGTTTGACAGCTGCTACAATTTTGTTTCTTTGACACCCCAAACGTCCTTCTTGTACTCTATTCTTCATAGGGATAATGGGATTTGAATATTGCAAGGTATTTCAATTACACCCTGTATATAAACACAATAGAATGTATATGTAATTCAATGTATGTGAAAATTCATATGAATGGATTCTTTTCAAATTCCATCGAAGATTTTCACTGAAAACTAACCATTTTCAATAAAACAAATTCTACAAATTGTCGAAATTCATCAACGAAAATTTTACAGCAGAATTTTTCTGTAAATTTTTTTACTCCTTTATCTATATTGTTGGACCGGATAGGTTTAATGGAATTGGAACGAATTTATTAAAAACTATTCTTATGATTGATGAGATCGTTCTCCATATTTTCTTTACAAAATAGCTTCAGTCGGTGTATAAAACAGAAAATTCCATGAATGTTATCACAATATTAAATCAAAAGTTAATCGTGTACACATATTTTTCGAGAAGATTCCGGCCGTATTATCCATAGAGAGATTATTCAAGCTTAAAATACATACACATATATGGAAACTAGGAACGGCTTTTAATACTTTCAAAAGCACTGTCCTCTTGATTTTAGGCTATTCGACATGGCTTTTACTTTTTACGATTACAACCCATATACAGTAGATACCGTTAGTCCTGTAGTGTTTCCAATTTTACTCCAACAAAGCGTTTATTCAGTCATGGATATATTTATATAAAACAAACAAACAAACACCCAATAAAAGAGGGGAAAAACACAATAAAAAGGAAAGTGAATTTTTATTCTTTGTAATGAACTGAAAAAGTGGCAGAAACAAAACAATGTCCTATCAGGATTACAGATGACTTGTTGCTGAAAGCAATTTGTGTGAATTTGTTATCTTAGGATCAATTGATTAATAAAGTGTTGTTGTTTGAAGTGAATGTTTCGATCAATAAATTGATAAATTATTAAAGCGTTACCTCTATTGACCGATAAAGGTTGAAATAGAACACGCAATGTATAATAGGAATTTATTGAAAAATTAATAAACAACGTTTATCAGTAAAATTGGATATACTAGACATTTTAAATATTCAAAATCCATTTTGAAACATTTTCGTGTAAATTCAATAATAGAATTTCAAATGTTTTAGAATGTTTATCGAACATTTTCGGAAACTTTTCAAAATATTTACAAACAGTATCCAGATTGGTTTGTTTTTATCAAGAATATAAATTCCGGACAGAACACGGAACTAAATGAAATAAATTACAGTGTTAAGTTTAGTTTAGTTTAGCGCAGTGCAGGGAACTTTCTCTATATATACGAAAAGTTCATCAGATCGTTACCATAATTATTCCTCCAGTTCCTATTTGATATATACTGTTGCAAAATTTATCAAGATTTAAACTAAACAAATAAGATTCTTCAATAAATATTGATAAAATATATATCTGTCTGTATTATAAAACGGCTTATATAAATTCACTTAGAAAATCAAGGCGGCGACGCTTTGTATTCCATTTTTCGCTTATCTTCTATTTGAGCTTATAAATTTGCTTTGTGAGATACTGGACCAGAAAAAAAAAGAACGGCTGTCTGTAATTTATCAAGCTCCTCTTTATACTTTTGTGCTCATTCTCCTAAGTATTCAATTATGATGCAAAATTGTGGCCTACTGTATTTTAATATTGGATTAAATTGAACCCCACAAAAACCACCCCCTGTTTTAAGAAATACCATTCACTTAACAGTTGATGATGCGCATTTTTTTTTTTTGAGAATTTTTATCTCTATTTATGTAAAGCGTATCATTCTCAAAGTGAAAATTTTACAATATTTGTTATTTCCGTACATCACTTGTTTAGAAAATTTGCACAATTTTACAGAATTTCAGGAATGAAACTTGGTAAAGTTCTTTGTACGCGCGCTCACTACCACCGGTGATGAAAATAACAAATTGCTCAAAGACGTTTCATAGACGAGATACAAAAATCAAATAAAACCGGATTTCTATCTATTCTTCATGGTTAGTTACCGGCAAGTTTAAAGTTTAAATTTGACATAGAATATGTTATGAGATAATGTCGAGTTTATGTATGAGGCGATGAACATCTTTGTTGTATGATTTTTTTTTCTATCATATTCTCTTCTACCACAACATATATATGTATGTAGATATATGAATGTTGGGGGCCAGACGTAGAACGCTTGAAAGTCAAAGTGGCAATTTCTTCACGTTGAAATATTGTCTGGTCGTGCTAAAGCTTAAATATCAACGAAAACTCAGGCCACAACTGTGGATTATTATTCAAAAGAACTATTAGATATTAAAAAGGAAGGACGACCCGAGCACGTCTCCGCCAGTATAGTAGATACATACCTAGAATATTGGCTATGAAGATCGATAAAAGATAAGGAATTTTTGAACATAAGGGGACAAAAACTGAAAGCAATCTTACATTCAAAAGATTAAAGAAATCATAATATTTTTCCAAAATAATTTCAATTTTATTCATAAACACTAGAAGATGAAAGAAAAAGGGCGATGTTGTTTTGAGAAGGGTACAGATCTTTTGGATCTTATAGCATTGCAATTAATATACAGAAGACTGCAGCAATTACTGTTGATTTTAAATTAGAATGCATTTTAAAGAATCAGAACCATTTGAAGTTTTTCAATGAATAAGAAAAACGCTGTCGATCGTAAACGTACTTTTGTTGTCAATTTTGTGTTTGGTAAATATCCTGTCATAAAGAACTTATTGCAAGTAGAGGATTTCCATATATCCATACTGTATACAATTGATCCTATGCTGATTTGGTATCTTATCCCTCCAAAAATGTATACATACATACCATATCGTATAGTCTAAAAGTAAAAACAATAAATGTCTGTCATAAAACATGACAACACAACGGGGTGTCGCATGTAATATATCTGATAGTAAAACATTCCATTTGCATACATATCTTATTCATCCCTGTATAGAAAGAATCAAATGAGTTTATTTTAAATGCAGATAGAAATCAAATCCTGCAAAATACGACCATTCAGAAAATATATCACTATGCAACTTATTTTAGGACTAATTCATAGACTTATCTCGTTATTAAGACAATTTTTGTTATTTTGTTCGGTCTATAGAACAGCTGAAACTGTATTTAAGAAATAAAAGCAGAAAATGTACTGTCATGTTGAAATTTTGTAAATGTACATGAAACAGCTAACAAGTGTTCAATTAGAACCGAATTAGATTTGCTGTGTTCGAATTTTCAGTGCTTTGTTTTGGGTTTTTTTTTGTTGGTGTTGTTAACATTGAACCTATGGATACTTAAATGAATTGTAGTATAAATCAAAACTTACAATCTACCATTAAAAGTGAAATATGAAAGAAAAAACACACCACCACCACCACCACCACTACCACTGAAAATCGGGTTAATATTAGAGTTTGCCTGTAATCATCATTAATTATGGCAATTTCTGCACTAATAATTCAAATTAATGAAGTAATTCACAATTCGTTATCCAGTTATCCTTGGAGACCGCAAATTAATCTCAAGGTTTCCGGTAAGGAATGAAATTCATTTAGACAATCATCATACTAGAGGTCTCTGGAAAATATTCCTGGCCGCATTTTGTTAAAACTGGAATCGTTTAATCGACGCTAATTCAACAACATTGTGTTGTATGCCAGACAATTTTCGTGTTTGTTTTAAAATTAACTTAATTCTCCAATGTTTTTAATTAAAACATAATTATAATTATTACACTAGACTACCAGTAGTATTGTTTGTTTGGGATGAAAGAAAATTATTGAAAATGTGTATTTAAAAATCAAACAATTATCTCTCGGGCAAATGTATACATTGACAGGATTTCCATCAGATTTTTGGTTGGTAAACATGGTTATGATAAATCGTCTACAATCAATGATTGATTTTCGTGATGGTCGTATAACATAGTGTTGGAAAAAATAAAATGATTGTTACTCGATATGTCATTTTTCAGTTACTACCACCATTATTGTTATTGTTATTGTTGTTGTTGTTGCTGTTATCTAGTTATTTTTATTGGTGCATCCTTAAAATATCCTGCACTATCGGAGAGCAATCTAAATATATTGAATATTGGACCTGAGGCGTTAAATTTCAAATTGAAAACTCTCAACACTGAATCTGAATATAAAATATGTCATCTTGTTTGTAAATATGTCGAAAATATTTTCCACTGATATACATAACAGTTATATATCTATACATACATACCGGTACACAAAAGGGAAAGTTTAGTTGAATGAATATTTGACGATTGAAATATTTACATTTAGATCGGAAATAAATATATGAACTACAGAAGATATCAAATTCAATTAAAAGATAACTTATTCTATATTGGTGGTCAGGGCTGGCGGAACTCAGTAAGCAGGTGATGCTGGGCATAAGAGCGCTTGATATGAAGGGGCGCCAATGGTAAGGGCACCTCGGACGAAACAGTAGTTCAACAAAAAAAAAATTAAATTAACATGAATTTAATAATGTTGAACATTATAGTGGCAATAACTCTAGGGCGCCATATGAATTGTTGCATAAGGGCGCCAAGTACCCTAGCGCCGGCCCTGTTGGTGGTATATGTGTTTTTCTGCTGTTATATTATTTTGTTTTCAACATTACTTTTGCATTTGTCTGCTAGTTTATTAAAAATGTACATAAAAATTACGGTTAGTTCTGCTCCAATAATAATAACGACAATAAATTTCCAGAAAAGTCTACAACTGGCAAATATACCCCCCATAGGTATATATGGGACGAATGTATGATGATGTTGGTTTACGGTGTGGTGTTTTTGCAAGTAACACAATTACAGGCGTGTTATTCTCACAACGTATAACTAAGTTTTAATTCGCATTGTTATATCAAAATTCAAGTCCCTAAAGGTAGATGCAACAAGAACAACAAAGTAAATATGTATCATATTTACTTATATTCTCAAATCACATGACCCACATATACTGTAATAAAATCCAAAATTTACTGGGAAGAGGAAATTAGTTTCAGTTATGCTGTGGAAGAATTTGTTTAACTCCAGTTCATACTAGAATTGAGTATCAATCAGTTGAATATTTGTGACAAAAGATCTAAAAATCTTATGAGACTGCAAACCTGCATACCTTTTTTATTTATATCAGCTCCCAATGGAAACTGTTTCCAAGTTCTGTTTAAGCGATAGAGAATTCCTTAATATTTTCAATAGTTTTATTATTAACAAGTTTACTTGCAGCTGGAAAATTCTAAAGTTTTACAAGGTTTCTTTATTTCCATTCCCATTACTCTCATTGAAGTTATACATTTTTCAAGACTTAAATTATTTTTATTAGTCTCTCTTTTACTGCAGAATTCTAAAACAAGACAATCGATCCACTGGTTATAATTCGTTAAATTGACATAATAGTGCTAGAAAATTAAACAAATGTTTGCCAACATGTTCCAATCTATTACTATTTGCTAGTCGATAGTCAGTAAATAATGTCAGTACGTTATGTTACATGCAAGTTTTATAATGAGTCAGTCTGTATGCACGACCGAATGTCCCCAATGCAATTTTTACTGTTCACACGACAATATTTCCCCAATGACGGTGTAGCAATTAATTATATTTTGTTGGAGCAGAAAACCTAGTCACCAACGTTCTACTGAAAACAGACGACCACTGAAATTGTAAGATGCTGGAAATGATTTGGCAATTTGTTAGGAAACTTGATCACCTTTGTTACTACTGTAGGTGTATTATATGTGGGTGCTGAGAAATGCCATCGTAGAATTTCATAAAGCTCGTTTCGAACTTGGTGATAATAAAAGTTTCTAAATAACTTTCCAACTATCTACGATCCAATATTTTTGTAGAAAAATAAAGCAATAAATGATGCTCCAAATACAAGAAACAGTGGCGTCAAAGTTAGTAGGAGACTAACAATGGTAATGACGGAAATGCTTATATGAGGAAGTTAGACGCAATCAACAAGGTCTTTGAAAACTCCTACATACAAGACATTTGATGTTGCAATAGTACGGTTGATTTCGTTTTGTAGCAAATTTTCAAAGAATACCTCACGCAAATTGTAAACGAATTCAGTATATATGAAAACTAACGAGCCGATTTATTTTTAACGTTGATTTATATATTTTACGGCAATTTATTTTGATTAATGATAGATTTTACAGTATTCAGGGAGTGATTTTGAAATGAAGTTGCCATAGCAGCATTCTCTCTCGGATGGATAGTGGTTTTAAAATTGGCTCGATTACAAACTATCGTTCGATACAAGTACGTAAATTAAAGTTGAAATTTAACTTTAACAACTAGTTCTTCTTCCTATTTATTATCAAAACCGGTATTTTCTCCACCACTACAAAGAACAATATCTCAATATAGCGATAAAAGTCGACATAAAGTTAGAAGATCATAAGCCCAATATAGTTTATTCTTTAAAAGCATTTCTTTATTACTACAACTCAACTCTCAAGTCTCGTAAAAACGTTAAAACGAAATATAATTAAAAACAATACTTATTTATTGCAAGCAACCGTAAATTCATCTAAAGTAATAAATCTTAAATCAAATGGCAAACTTTTCGAAAGTTTCAGTATAGTGTAACGATGATTGATTCTCGATTTTGGGTGGAACATTTTCCGTTTTAACGTTCTAACAAAATAATATCACCCAGGAAAACTATGTCACTTTTAAATAACGTTCAATATTATAAAATAACGTTTTTGTGAGTCGTCATAAAATTGATACTAAAGCTCCACGATTCAGAAAGTATTTACGATTAATATGAATCAGAGTTTAAGGGCTTTTAAAAATTTGTAATTTGAAAAGTTGTCTAAATTTCAATTATTATAGAATTTCAAATTAAAAACGAAATCCCATTATTTTTTTAAAATCAGTACATTGAATTAAATTCAGTTTTAAATTACAACCGTAAATGAGTGATTGTTCCAAGACGACGACTTAATCAACGAGGATGTATTTTGTCTTGATAACTTTCAGGAATCTGACAAGTCGTAATTTGTTCTTCGAGGATATACAATCGAATTACTTTTAGCTAGTAAAGTTTCTTATTTGTAATTACAACTAAATATTAGCGATAATATGGTAGTATTGTGAAGAAGAAACGAAAAAAAATAACAGGCAATGTATGAAAAGAAACTCCATCAATCATATGGTCGACAAGTGCAAAATGGTGGATGCGCCGGGCGACTATTCAATTCAAACCATATCCTCATCTGCATATTCTTTTCATACACAAACATATTAGAAAAAAAAAGATTGACACAATAGTAAGATAGAATTTCTCTATATATTTGACATAGTATGAAGTTCCGGTAGAAAAAGATAACGAGACAAAATCAATAATGACATAAAATCCAAACCGAAACTTTTTTACATAATCGGTTCAAGCCAGTTTAATGGATTAACGGCTTCAATATCTCTGTTTTCAGTGGAAAAACAAAAAACGGAAAAATGAAAAATCATAAAACTGCCATTCGACAAGTGACAGTTAGTTTCTCTCCTTGATTCTGAATTTAGCTAACTCGTACTCATTGGCATCAATTATTTAGTTAGTGTTAGATCTGGTGTCGTTCGGGGTTTATCGTCAACCACATTGATGTAGAGAAAAGCTTTTAGCAAATAGATTAATTTCAGTAACTCAGTAATTCTCGAGACTGATTAAAAATTATTCAAGGATTTTCGAGTATTTTTTTTGTTTGTTCGATTTAAATGTCGGTTTCACGTTTCAAACGTTATAAAGATTACTGTTGAAAGTTTGAGAGCAATCGAACGAATCCTTATCAGAGTGTGAATCCCTACGTTTTACTTTAAATACTAAAACCGAAAGAACATCAAAAAGATGGAACTTTTAAATTCCTCCACTTTGCTCTTCTCAGTAAATCGAATTGATAACATAAGCGATAGGAAACCCAATCAGTTTTTTTTTCTCTGTGGGCTTCTCTTCGTGGAGATATTAAAGAGCTTTTTGGGTCTCTGATTTAAACGGGAATTATATCATGGTATAATGGTAACTTCTCATGTTTCATCGTCGAATGAAAGCGGGGGAGAATGCAAACTTGGATATTATCAGAAAAGGTTCGATTGGAATTCACATACACATATACTAACACATATATACACAAACACAAAAGTGTCACTAGTGAATTGTTGAAATTATTGCCAAAGTTGGTAGCATATCGAAGAAAAGTTACAACAAAGACATTATTTGGAGAAGACGGTGTAGAACAAGACAGATATATGTAAATTACCAACCGGTGGCTAAAGTGGTGTGACTTCAAACTCAAGGACTAAATATACACGGGTTTCATTGAAAGCAATTAATTTCCTTATTCACACGTTTCTCAGTAACTGTATCACAGTGACATGTAACTACCGTAATCATAGTATGTACTATATACATATATTGGGAGTGAGGTGGGGGGTGGGAGGGGGCGGTTGGCAGATTTTGAAGTTACATACGAAACTTCTCCCCTAGAGGGAAATTTAATAAAAGTATAAGTCAAACGCAAACGGAAGACATCCTCCCTAGTGTATATAAACTTTTCGTTTATTGCTAACCGGATCCACAAACATGGAAGTAATCAATTGTTTTTGAGGCATGTTTCTCCCAGCTTACCTGTGTTCCTTCAGTTCTGTTCCCGAAATTGTGATTTATACTTATATTTTATTTTCTGATCTAATCCACAAGTTTTCCGTACGCCCAGACATACACATGTACACCCAAAACTTTTATACGAACAAACTTTGTTTTTGCCAAATATTTCTGTTGTAAATCCCATTAGTAGCCGCAATGTAATAAGAAAGAAAAAACTCCTTAATAGTTATACGTATACATCTTCTCTAATTAGAAAATTCAACCTATAGAGGAGTTTAGAATAGCAAGGTTAATACTAATTTCTAACAGTGAATTTCTAAACTGTTCTAATATATTTACAATGTAAAATACATTAAGATAATGAAAACATGTAATGTTGTTATGCGGAAAGGAATCAATTTTCTCGCTGTTTATTTTGGGGCTACGCTCAAGTGTATTTGTTTTGAAGATTAAACAAATAAGTAAATATATTACAGTAGCGTACTTGAATAACACATATGCAGATTATGCTTTTAATTTTCTCTACAATAGTGATCTTTCTGTAATGGTTTTCTCATAAAATTCTGTTCAAAAAACGGGCATTTACGATTGGAAATATTATGAAATTTCGCCAATTATATTTTATTAATAAAACAAACATGGGAAATTAAAGCTGCATATTATATTATTTCAAATTCACATTCCTTCTTCTAATTAAATTACCGTTTTATGTGTTTATTTGGAGAAATTGAGGCTTGAATGGAACAATATTTTACATTTACATACTTCATTTTTCATTTATCTTTTGTTCTTTTTTTTTAACATAATTACGATTTTGTATATTGAAAGCTTTAGGTCTGATTTTTTTTCAACATATAAGAAAACACAGAAATGTAGAAGAGAAGGGTTGTTTGCAGAAATTCATTCCCAACAAACACACAAAAATTATCCCTAACGTTATTAATATATCAGGGAATTTAATTAAATTTTTTTACATACCTGGAGTTGCACGTCTCACCCAAATTAACTCTAGAAAGAGAAATGTACACATTCCTGTATAAAATATGAGCACCAGCCCGTGAAATAGGCAAATCTGGATCTTTTCATTTCGTATTTAAACGGCACAGAAATTCATATGTGTACAGTGAAACATATTAAGTCCTTCGTGACATAGAATTTAATTTTCATCGAGTTTAGAAATATATAACGTAATAATATGTTGAACGGTGGAAAAGGTGCAATGTGGAGAAAACTTTGAACATTTTCTACATACAGTATTTAACTGAAGTTTTATTCGAATTGAAATCAATGAAAATCCCACATCAATTAACTTTATTGCATGTCCCTGTGTTTTAGAAAAGCCTTTGAATACAACACAAGGGTAGACTTCAATTTATTGGAAGTGGATAGGCTTTGAAAAATACCAAATTGAATCAGATGAAATTAGAACGAAAACCACTCGAAAACTATTGGGAACTAGTGAACGACTAGCTAAACGCTTTGAGTAAAGTATCCGTCTATTTTATAGCATTTAACCCTTATCAGCACGATAAATCGACAATAAAACTTTCGAGGTTGCTTTAATAAAAAATTATAATTCCAACCGCGTTCTTATTTTTTTCATAAATTAATCAATCAACCCTGAACAAAATATTTATAACTTTTAGCATTTATGATCTAATTATTCTGGCAGATCGTATTTTAATTTACCATCGCCTTGTGCAAAGAAGCTTCTTCTATCTTTCTGTTGGAAAAGTTAAATTTTATAACAAAGGATTTTTGCGATTATGAAAATCGTAAATGTGTAACTGAAGTCTGTAAATCCTTATCTGTCAGGCAAGATAACTGAAAAACTATCTTATCAAAACTGCATCTAACTGCACTTTTTTATTCTATAATAAGTATAAAACTGGATTAAGCTCAAATATTAAAGTTAATTTCGGGATGTAATTTGTTCTTTCGCAAAAAAAAATATTAATTAGCGGATTCATATTTGATATAAATATTTTTAATTGTTGACTTTCGACTCCATTGCAGGATAGGTACTAATAATTTTAAAACTCAATTAAAAATGTAATTTATTAACCAATATCCGGTTTTATTAACAAATAGAATTTTACGGCAATATTAAATTTTTATTCGACAATTCAGGCTCCGTATTGCTCCTTATATTGCTCGGCATGCTTGTGGTTTATTGTTAAAAAAAAATTTTACGTATATACATCTATAGAATGTTATATTTACCCTTGTGTGTGTACATATACAAAAATTGTTAGATAGGAATGGTAGTTATGGGAGAAGGCGGCAGATGGAGAGTTGCTACTCTTTGTACATTACATACATACCATACCAGTGAAGACCGATAGCACGCATTGCTGGAAGCGGATGTAACTTAATATTTGGTGTGGGCCATTCACGCATATACCAGGAATAGTAGTATATATGGGTCACAACATCTCTTGTCGACTTTATGATTAAACTGAATGCGAGCCCCTTTTACAGTGACGACCGATAACGCTGTCTACGTTGATTACCGCAAGGTATAAAGATAACACGATGTTACATACATACTATCCCTTAGGAAATGGTTTTCCTTCAACACACTGTTTTCCAAACCGAATTGGACCGCACAATGCGCCAAAAATATAAATTTTTATCAGTTCATACAGGAAATAAGTACTGTCTTTAAAAGCTGTTTCTGTTACTTTTAGCCGTTGCAAATCAGTGTTGATTGAGTGATAATTATTTTATAACGAATTGCGCCCGGATAAGCTTTCATCAATAAAAATTTGATGAAGTCGTAAATGCGTTACAGAAACGACATTTCAAGTTCTCCAATTGTCTATGTTTTATTCATCACATTAAATCTGTAAGCTTTTTACGAATGTGTTCCAAATATTCTTATTTTATTTAATAAAAATTCCACTGCAGTTGCTGATCTGACCGGAATCTCAACCACAACATGAACTGTAAGTACTGTCCGTTAAATGTAAAAGAGTTTGTAGTTATTGACTAGAAACAAAATAAATTTGTTTAGTTTTCTGAAATGTTTTAAGGGGTTTGAGCTGGATTATCGGAGACGGATCACATAATAGTGAACCTAATTCCTAAGTGCTCCTGGGGAATAATAAAATTTGTTTGTTGTTCTGTTATGTGCTCTTTTCCAACCCCTGTTATACCGTTATCAGGCGAGGTTTTATGGTTCCAGTTTACCGTACTCACATAATTCATTGAGAATTTATTTAAATCATTGATAATTTAGATTACGTACCACCGACCTTAGATCACAAAACTTTCTCTTATTAAGTGAAAAATTTGACGTAATTATTTTTTGGTTTCAGGAAGATTTTATTTTTTATTGTCTTCTCTGATCGACAACAGTTCTCCCATTTCGATCTCAAGATTGCCTCGTTGGTTAGGAACAAGATGTACCGCAATTTCAAGACATTTTACAGTGGTGATAACAAAAGAAGCACTGAGAGAGGGATTGTAAACTGTTCAACTAGTGCCAGTACTACTAAACTTCTCGTCGTGGGACTTGGACGAGATTACTTACTCGTTGCGTTTTACGAATAGAGCTCGAAACGAAAATACCACATCAACCAACATAGACTTTATTTTAACCATCAAGGATTTTGACAAAATTTCACCAAGTTTCAAGCTAGAACAATACTCTTAGCAGCTGATGTTGTGGATGAACTTAATAAGCAACACTAAATGACTTAGTTCTAGTACAACTAGTAACAGTAATAGTAGCGTAAGTAATATTTGGATGTGAATAATTTAGCTTTCATCAGCCGTAGAATATATTTTATGGGTAAAAAATTCAAATTCAAAACACAACTGATTGTAAAATTGGCCATCAAAATTGAATTTTTCCTCTAGATGTTTAATTAAAATTCATCTAGTTTTCAAATTTTGTATAAATGTATGTGTGTGTGTATTGCGACTAATGGCTGTAATTTTCTGGTCTCTCACATTAGATAGGCAATTACATGTCAGATGAACGTTACCATTAACAATCAATACGTATTTAGTTGCCTGTCTAATTACAGCTATTTTCTTGAACGCCTAGGGCGTGGCTCCGTGATTGTAACTCAATAAAAGACGATGTAATCGATTTAGTCGTAATCAACTGAAATATTATCTTGCCTGCTTCATACTCATCACATATTCATGTCAATATCAATTTCTGAATGTTGAAATTTTGTTAAAAAGAATTTCGCTAATGACTTGTATCTTTGTCCTAGAATGGAGCTTCTCTGAAGAGTAAAACTTCCTGGAAATAGATGCGTCCTATTTAGTATTATTAGGAAAATATTGTCTCAACCAATGTATAAAATAAATGTTTTTCTACACATGAATAACAGCATTTCAATAAGGTAAAACTCAGGTATATTTTTAAAGACCGAGACATTGGCAATTTACTACCACTTACTCTATTCCTGCCAGCAACTCAAAGCTCCGTCACTTTTTGCGTTCCATTCTTTTTATACGATAGAATCCACTTACAGATCTACCCTGGTTTTTATTGAGTAAAATGTCAGAATTGAGCCGTAACATAATTCGCTAAAAAGAGCTATTAAAAAGCTGACAAAAAAGCACAAAGATTGTCGTTCATGGTTTTTCCATACATATTCGTCAATTAATTTTTAATAATTTTACGAAAATCACACACAAAAAAAATTGATTATCTACTTTGTTAGTCACTAATTAGGACTTTTATATGGAAATTTTCGTTGACTGTTCCCAATTTTCGCCCCCCATTAACAGTTGAGAGTCGCTGTGAATTTTTGATATCCAACCACTAAATGTCAGAATTATTTTTTTCCTGCTGCTATTCCAAAACTTTAACGCCAACAATCGATCACTGTCGCCTTTTATTTATTAAACTGTTTTGCATCACCATGGGAGCTCATGTTTCATGAGCATTATTGGTTGTTTATGGCTGGGACTAATATTTTCTGTCTGTTTTAAATTCAGTACGTTACAAAATAAAAATTGTCAAATTTTTCTCTACCCAACAAACAAAGACTAAACAAGATTAAACATAGAATGGAACAGATTTTGCAAGATTGAAAATAAAAATTAGCCAAGGAAAATCGATAAATCTGTTATATCTGGTGGGTATCCTGTTATTCCTACTTCTCATGCATCATCCTGACATTTCGTTCTCCAGATATTTCCAAACAATTTGTTTTCGTTAAAATGCCCAATTTAGACTGAAATCGGGCGTATTTCATCTTACACACCCCGCAAAACCACTATTTTTTCGGCACCCTAACGCAATCTAACCACAACTGGGTAAACGTCATTATTTCAATGAAAAGCCTATTTGAAACTTCACTGGAAATACTTTATCAACAATCCTCGACTGGTGAAAAAGTCCAAAATTTCTGTTTGTTAGTTTTCCAATAAAAATATTAAATTTAATAATTTTTTATTAATTTTAAAGTCAGTAGAAGTTTGAATAGAAAAGCAAAAGCGTGATAGGAGACGACTCGGGCTCGGTCGTAAATCGTCACGTTCTTGACCCTTGGCCAGAATAGCGTATTAGAGTTGCGTCGAAAAAGAGTGCCTTTAAAGCCATACAGTATTCAAAAGGGAGCATAATTGGTTCTCGACTGAATTGAATCGAAATGAATAGGAACGTTGTCATTGGGGAAATACGTCCGACCATCAACTAGGTTCATGTGTATCGATGTTGTGTGTATACCACGTTTATCTGGGCCGTGACGGTTGATGGGCCTGTTGCTCTCTCTCAACTCTCCCACTAAACGTATATTGTTTAATTTACACGGCTTTGTCTGTTATTGCCATTATTATAACTCTATAATGGTTTGCCAGATAAATTACATTGAGAGTAAAATGCTGGCAATGCTGTCTTTATTTGGAACGTTCACTTAAAACGCAGCAGTTTGTTGTTTCTCTTTCGCTGTAATGTTCGACCAAACAATATCAGAAATGTACGGTTAATTAGACGCAAAGCCAACGGCAAAAGCCAGGATATTACCACCAAATGATTAACATCAAAGCTTCAAGGCATTCAAAATGTTATAAAATTGATCCAATAAACTATAAAACCTATTTACAGCAATCTGAACGGAACAGTATTATCAAAGATTGAATTATAAACATGTTCACACACACACGCGCACAAAATTAGACTGACTGTCGAATCCTAGCTTCTGACAATCCTGTTTATAACGACTATAAAGACTACATTTCTGATACCTGCGGAGATGTTGCTTCACATAACAATCTCATTAATTACAAAATATATGTAGCTTAAAGCAATCTGTAGGAAAACACAGAGTTGAATATAATAGCGACCTTAAACTTTGCGGTCTCTTGGAATTGTCTCGTGTTGTAAATCTCAGTCTTGTAAACCCTTTTTTATATTTATCACATATCTAATAAAACTATATATGCTCGTCAACTTGTCATTGCACGAATTCTCATTACCTACGAGAAGCAATAACGAACCGAACTACTTCAACCTTAATATACTCTAATAAAAGGGAAATTTCAGATAGTACTTGAGGAATGACAAAGTGGAGTAATCGGATAGAGAAGTAGGTCTGTCTGGTGGCAGTAGCAGTAGATGGAGGATACTCTCATTCCTCAACAGTGGAAAAGGAGGTAGTGGAAGCAGAGAAACCCTCTGACATGCACGAATTAATTCAAACCAACTGTGATGAGTGGAAATTGGGAATATTTTTCTTTCCACAAAATGTCCGCTCGCAATTTCCCTTAGGGTTAATATTAACATGGAGCGCAGGTTTCATCTAATTAAACTCCCTTACTGCATAGTTCAACTACCTCGTCAATCCTGACGGAAACTACGATCAGAATAACTGACTGGCCATCAGTTCGATTATTCCTGAATTCCTCCATGAAAGATACAGTACATATATGTACGTAATCAACACATTCACCTCATCGCTCCCTGGAATTGTTCAGACTATGTGTAAATAAGAAAATTTTATATTCTGATGCAAATGAGCTTAGTATTTCAATTTCGTCCTGAGCTCTTTATGATGCTGAAAATATTAAACTGAAATAGGCGTCCATTTATTTTAGAAAACTGGAAGGTTACTGTAAATGAATTGTCGGTTTAAATTATCAGGCACGTCGTCTCAAAATTTTAAAACCTTTGCCAGAAATTTCCACCAATTGCCATTTATTCAGTGTAAAAGCCTCCCTGTCGAATTGTCCAGATTTGACTGTGTTGATGGTGGTGGTGGTGGTGGCTTTTAATTAACCGATCCAGTTTTTGTGAAGGGCCAAAATACGTCTCGAATCGTTCAACGCCTGAACTATATCTCTTTTTTAAATACCATTTACCGTAACCACTGTCAGCGTTTCAGATAATGGCTTTATTCGTACTATTAAAAATCTACTCGAACCAGCGCTTTTTAACGGCCACCCTCCAATTTTCTTTCTCTTGCCATCATATTCACCCTCCTTACTTGACTTTATCTTATTGCGCCAGAACTTGTAAAATGCAAAGCTACATAAGTATGAGCGACATTTCATACAATGGGTCAATTTTTTTGCACTCAATTTTTATTAAAAAAGATTTGCAAATGAATGAACAACCAACGGAAAAGTTTTGTTTGGTGATAAATCATAGGTGACAGTTGCACCTTTTCGATGTATTGTTTATTGAACAAATACTTTGTGCAATCCTTCAACCGTTGATAACAAATGCCGCAATGCACTGAGGCTATTATTTCAATGACAAAGCTGCAACTAGACATAGACGGATGCGCTAGTGTACTCTATTCTATTCATACCGTGAATTCCAACTCTATGAATTCTTTATCAGTTTGTGGATGAACGATTACATCTTTTGACAAATTACAGTTCATTTCAGGACTACATATCAAAACAACCACGGGCATAACATATGATTTGTCTCTTTCGATACAAGCAATGCCATCCGACACTGTACTGAATTGAAGACTTTATAGCAAAATCCGTCACTAGACAGACAAACAATATTTGCCACAGTTTCCCAATCAAGTGTTAAATTTCCACAAATCTACATCTCCCGTGCTACTGTTAAAGCTTTTTATAAATTCACATCGTTGCACAAACTTGATTATACGTAAAATAACAAAAAAAATACACACGGAAAACTGTTTTAATTTATTCTTTATTGCGGGATTTCTACAAATCTAGTTTTAAAAACATTTACACTAAAACACCAACTGGTCGCAGGCATACAATCTTGATCTATGATGTTTCCGCTTTTTATTTAAACTAACTTTTACAAAAATTTTCCTATTCATGTCATGTTTCGACACTAATATTCGATGGTAAATAGACGTCTATTACTTTAAATTGTACTGAAATTTCAGGATTATCCTGAGGAGATATAAAGATTGCAAAACGGGAATAAATCTGTTCCTACACCAACCCATTAATATTTAACGAGTATATTTGTGGAAGTGCATCGTCGTATTTTATATTTAACTTCCGTTGAATTTTACATAATATTATATGTATCTCTAATCTTATTATTGTGCTTTTCTGAGGAAGATTTTTCTAACAATAATAACTGTTGAAGTTTTAACTATGCAAACTATATGTTTTATTCATGTAATCTCTAGGTAGAGTAACGCATTCCGGTTCATATTCATTCTAACACAGTAGATATAATTACTGAAATACGATACTTACAATTAGAACAACGTAAATTGTAATTGGGAATTTGTTTTTTGTAATGATTTTTTTCCGATGGTTCTGTAAGTGAAAATACTGTAATTATTTAAGTAGTCTTCCAAATTTCAATCTACAACTGTCTAGAAAATATGAAGCTTTTGTTGATTAGTAATTACAACGTCAAAAGTTCAACTCATATCCGAAATGAAATTTGTAAAACTTCTCGTTTAGCTAATATATACCTATAAACGTATATATAACATCATCCGAAAAAGGGCTACAAGAGTTCTTGTTGTTGTATTTGTTTTTTATTTAGAAAATAATTATCTACCCTTGTAGTTTCCGTTGAGACGAACAGAATAGAATAACAGTAAATACAAAAAGTATTATCGAACATTTTCTTAACGGTAACAGTAAGACATTTCACAAAAACAACAACAACGATAATCACAAAACTGGTTAAAAACTAAGAACAACGAATTGCTATACAGTTGTTGTAATTTAAGTATTCTTTCTAAAAACAACAATTGTAATAAATTTATGTTAACGCCGTTTATCTATGATAATAAAAAAAGCACTGTATTTTGCTGGTAAGTGTGACTATATGTAGCAGGATGGCCTGAAACTGTCACTAAACAAGTATTTTTCAGCTGGCATAATGAAGATTAAGAGACTTGAATAAATAATGTAGAGAAAAAGCATTACTAGAAAACCAGAAAACGAACGGAAAAAAGAGACCACAAATATAAATCATGACTAAATCATGAGTTTTAGTTTTATTTTATATGTCACCGGCAATGTGTGAAATTAGGAAATCCACGAAATGTTTAGTCAATTTTCAATTGATTTGATTTGATGTTACCAGTATCAGCGATCATTTCTGTCTGGTCAAAATGAAGAAACAATCATGTTAAATGTCACTTTGCCCAATTCAACAGGCATTCTGCATAATGCCTAGAGTATATCAGTTATTTTGTAGAATGACTAACGCAACCGTCAATCTGCGAATTGTTCGCATATTGCCTACCACTTTGGTCATTTTGCAAATTGACTAGACACTTTCCAAATTGCCTAATTTCGCACATTGCCGGTAACATATATGTATATTACAATAGTGTTCTTTTTTGTCGTATAAATTGATAATTAGAAGGAAATGTTAGATTGATTGTTTTTATTTTTCTGTTACTATCAGAAATCAGTGAACCACTGTAATCTAGCAAATTACCGGTGGCGGCGACGGCTGTTTCCTTTTTCGTAATTAGAGTGTCAGTACTACAGTATGACATATACAAGGGTTTTAATACGGACCAACATAGAATTTCTGTGGTTGTTGCTAGTAATATCCGTTGATTCCTATGTTGGTAATTGATGACTTAGCAAGCGATGGTTATTTTTTATTATTAGGTGACATCTACAGATTATTTATTATTAGTATCTAAATGGGCGGTTTAATTATCATCAGGGCCGGCTCTTTCCAATTTTAGGGAATTTTCCCGCCAATTACTCCAAATTGAAGAGAAAGCCCTCTACTTTAACTCAGTAAAAATTACATTTCGTTAACTTGATTATTACTTTCGTTATTAACGAAAAACTAAAATCAAAATGGTGGAGGCGCCGGGTAAATTTATTAAAATTGAAATAAATCTTTCCAATTTTAAAAAATTTTCCCGCCAATTA
>JAZBHA010000054.1:97901-116002 GCA_037464855.1 Iselma pallidipennis | reverse complement strand
TCAAAACAAACATCACGCGGGACCAATTCACTTCAAGTTACCTACCCTCACACAAAATCTCTCTAACGAAACATTTAGTAAATTGAAACATCTATTTTTAAACGTTAAAAATCTATATTGTGTATTAGGCTCGGATTTATATTCCACCATCTTCGTTTTCATCTACTCATAACTTGTTTCAGTTTTTTTAAAGCATCGTTAAGTTACGTTATGTTACATGATGGAACCTATCTTTCTTTCAAGTATAATGATTCTCAATATTATCTTGTCGGTTTGTAGTCCTATATAAAGCCTTTAATATTATTTTTATATTTCCTTTCTGTTGTTTTCCCATTTATGTACACACTTTTATGCTATATTCTCAGTGTTTGTTTACAGTAAGGATTTATATTTAGAACTAGATTGTAGTGGAAAGTTATAACACCCTCTAACTACAGTCCCTTACGACTTGAAGAGGTAATTTTGGAAAAAAAATTGTACTTGAAGTATTACGAGTACTATATTTATTGGGAAAGTTCTGGGAACCGTTTTCGGGAGATAAAACCAAAAAAAAAAACTGACAAGAGAAAGATATTTTTAAGAAATTTCATTTCTTTATAAATTCAGATATTGTTTAATGTCGTCATCGTCATCGTTATCTGCGTCTGTTGGCTGTTGGTACTGAACATCCACGATGACTTTGGTATTCAGCCAGTAGTCCCCGTTGACTTGTTTTGCTCCGTCTATAAATCTCCAAGTAATGTATGCTCATCTACTATTGATCGAGCTTTCAACTGTAACAATACTGTTCAATTGTCATGGCAGTCCAGGGCCGGACTGGCATACTTTTGCACCGGTAGAATCTATAAGAAAAGAAGGTTGATAGTCAAAAAAACTCTCCTCTGACAAAGCAAAGTCGTAGGTCCTTAACTACCTGGATTCGCCACTGAAGGTTCTCGAATTCTATAATTACCAGTTAAGAAGAACCAAGCAAAAAGAAAAATAAAAGTTACTTTTCAGTGGCGGATACAGGCAGTTGGGGCCCTGAAAATTATGCTTTGTAAGAGGCCTCTCAGTAGCATACATCAAAAAAAGGATACATTGTTTTGTCAAGCTTAAGTTTCAGAACCGGACTAGCTTACTTTGACACTGAGGGAATTTATAAGGGAAGAAGACATTTCTCAAGCTGATATTCAAAAAATAAAAACATTATCTTGAAAAATTATCGGTGCTGGCCCGCCAAACGCTATTTTTCCCCCAAAAACTCATTGGCCCTAGGGAATGCTGGATTTTCATTGAAAGATTTATAGGAATATTTATATTTTGTTTAATAATACTGTTTGTTGAATTTGATAAAACTTAATGTTTTATTATATAAATATGAATATAAAACTGATTTTATTGTATAAAATAAAATAAATCGACGGTCATTTATCATGATCATGTTGCAAAAAATTAATATTAGTTCATAGATAAAACACAGAGTTATCAAAATGGATATAAATGATAAACCCATTTCGGTTTGTTACATATCAGATATACCTAAGCTCTATTGAAACGTTGCTATTCGTTATAAAAATACCTACTTTATTTGTACAAAGGACCTATTTCTACATAACTACTGGGTATTAATTGTAAATAATTGATTATTAAATGAGAATTATCAATAATTCCTAATAAAAGCTACCGGTTTTAGGTCAAATATTCCATTATACCTAACGCGTGACGCTCTCTCATAAAACGAATGTTTACTATATTATTCGATATAAAACCAACCCCTCACAAAATCTATAAATTAGTCGTAACAAACATATGCTGTAAAACCAGTAAGATAATACACTCACACACACACAAATACATCCACATATACAGACACTTGTAAAAGCGAAAATAGATACCTAGATACAGTAAATTAATTAATGCAGTTATCTGTTTCTAGCCATCCACAACAAACCCATCCTTTTCTTCTCCAATTTTCACTAATCATGAATTATAATTCAACATGACCCTTGTATCTACATAAACTTTACTTTGTTATTTTCCCCTAGATTACCTAAAACCCAAATTTAATATTTTAAGGTCGCTCTAATTTCCAAAATGTTCATGTCACTTGTTGTCTAACTATAACGTACATTGATATGAAAACCAACAGACAAGTAAAACATTAACGTTTTGTTGTTTACGTATTTGATGTTAACAACAAAACTCTAACAAATAAGTTGATATAAATATTTTCTTCCGTACCTAATCTAAAATTACTTGCGCTATCTTTAAATAAAGTAGAATAAACATAAAACACATAGTGGTAAAAATGCGAACAGAAGATCTCTCGTCTCCAGCTGTATCCTTGGGTAAACAGACACGTTGTGTAATTCCATCATGAAAAACGAGACTGTGCTTGTTATTAAAGCCTAATGTAATGTTGCTGGTTGTAATAAGTAACCTGAGAATAAATGGATGTGTTTTTCTCTCCTGGTTTCGGTGTGAGAGAGAACAGTTCAACGAAGCAGAATTAAGTGAACTGTGTGGTACCTGTTTAAGAAGAAATACGGCCTGAAAACAATTCCTTAATTAGTTCAATACTAACGACGATAACAAAGAGAATCATCAGTGCAACTATACAGGAATTTTTGCACCTCGCTAACAACTTGCCTACACGAAAACTCCAATTCTATTCTACGTTCAAATAAATTCAAATATTGTGCTCGTTAAGGTGGTAGTGGTCGTGACTTTTTGGTAAAAAATCAATCACGAACCAATGAAAAACGGATCATTGAACCGATATTTTTAAACTGTAATCTATTCTCAATGAAAACTTAATAAACTTGGGTATCTTTATAATGTTTTCAAAAAAATTTGCAGCTTTTACCACTGAAAACAGATGTCAAGTCGCCTGTTCTAAATTTCTGCAGTAAATTTCAAAGTTAGCTTTTGTCAGTTTTTCATTGTTTTCTTTTTTTTTCTGTGTGTGCGTGTGCGTGTTCACCCTTCCTTCTTTAGTGGAAATTGCGTTCAGGGGTAGATTTTTTCTCTCTTTGAGCATCCGTCTAAGATTATTAATTGTCTGGTATGATGAGAGTTGGTAGTGTGACGAGCTACATCGTTGCCTAGTCAGCATCAGCATTAGAGTGATAATTATAAAGTAGTGAAAGTTGCCTGTCGTCAATTCTGTCTATCTATTGATCGGTTTAATGGCTTTTCTGTTTTTTTTTCACAGGGCCGTTATAAAATGACGACGTTATATGCCCTGTCGATAAATTCACATATACAGAGAATGCTGATGGGTGGAAAATTTTTTAAGGGGATGTCGACGTCCTCCACTTGAATTTTAATATTTAGCGTAATCTGCCAGTAACAGAACTGATGTGTAGCAAATGCAAATTTAATAAGTCTCATTGAATTTATTAAAGTGGTTATTTAAATTTTCTTTGTCCTTTCTTTTTCCAAGTTTATGATGGATGGATTCTGTAGAAAAAAAGACGATAAAGCTATTTATTTAGTGGATAATGGAAATTGTCTACAATTTGCCCACATATAGAACAAATAAATCCGGCTCCAAGAGGGATGCAGCAGAAAAAGAACGTGTTGATTTCCTCAATTACACAAGACAAAAGCCACATGCGACAGACGCTATGGTTTTTACTGCCTACACAAGTGATGCTTTTCGACTTTAATAAAGTAAGAAAACGGCAAGCCGGACACAAATACATAAAACCTAAAACCAAGTCTGGCGTTCAATTAACAGCAGTTTCTATTAACAGAAATAAACGAAATGGCCAACATTTTACGCACCCCCCCTTATCGCTGCCCACTCATATATACGCACACAGGGACAAATACGACATTGATACTGACACTCACTAAATCCTCTCCCTTGTTCAAAGGTAGCCTCAAGTGTCTTCCTACGTTCATGACGGAGAAAAAGAGTAGACCTGAAATTTTCTAATAGGACCCTTCCGTCATTAGGGTGTGCATTCGGTAGCCCTCAGAGGAATTACCTCACAAATTCAATTCACTACCACTCCCATCCATCGTCATCTATTTACCCGATTTCATTAATCATGACGACGGTATTTGACATAATCCCATAAATTTGATCAAAAATATTCGATAATGTTGTCATATAGACTCTATGTAATTTAAAATGATTTCCTACAGATAGTAATTAAACTTGATGTGCTGTAGTGATAAAAATAACGAATTTTTAAATAAAATGATTTTATTTGAAGAAGATTACATCCGAACGATAAGTA
Source organism: Iselma pallidipennis (assembly GCA_037464855.1). NCBI lineage: Eukaryota > Metazoa > Arthropoda > Insecta > Coleoptera > Meloidae > Iselma > Iselma pallidipennis. The sequence goes on along the minus strand of JAZBHA010000054.1, from coordinate 111,770 downwards.
AGATAACGGAGATTTGTCGCTAGAGAGACTCAAAACTTGGAAAATAAATTTGAATAATAAAAGTTGAACATTGAAAGTGTCGAAATATATTTTATTCAAGATCATCGAATGAAAGAGTTTATTTTTCACTGACGAATTATATCAAGCTTCTCTATACAGGGTGTAATTGAAATCCCTCACAATATTCGAACCTAACTGTCCGAAATGATAGGCTTAATCAGTGACCACCACACGATTGGCACTTGCAGTAGACGAATGTTGAATTCACCCACAAATACAGACACACACATCAACATACTTCATACAGTGACACCTGAAGAATGGATGTCGATTTATTATCGATAAGTAAATTCTATCGTTACCTATGTCTCGCACGTTTGTTCGATTCCAGCAGCTCTCAAACCGTTGGTGAAATTTTCAGTGCCTTTTTCCTCGAAAACGGGGCCATATTGTATAATAAAAACCTGTTCTATTTTGGTGGCCTATCAGTGGTTTGAATTATGTAATGGATTTCAATTACACAGTGTATAGATGGCGATATTAAAAATATATGATATTTTGCAGTATTAATGGAAGTATCGGTGGAATTACTCCATTTAAAAACTTTATAATGTTCTATCTCTGAAAAACAGCATAAAACGAGTCCAATGTAGTATGTGATGAATTTAATATAGCGATGAAATCGGATCACGCCTTTTGCACGTTAAAAAGAACTTTTATTCTATTTTCTCGTATCCAAAATTATTGTATACAACATACTCTACATAGAAAGTTACGCTATATATCTAGCTAGTGTTCATATCAAAATTTCTGTTTAGAAACTATTACAATGACAGTATTGTACAAAACGGACAGATAACTAAACTATTCTAACAACGTTCTATCTTACATATACCGTTTACAAAATTTTCATCATCACCACTAATTTAATGACAATAATTTCGGAAAATCTAACAAGCAGTAATAGTGATGATTGTGATGATGTTGATAATGATGCTTCTACATTGCCACTCACTGCCAAAACAACTCGACATACGTACATCTGGAACTGATGGAGTGTCAAGTAAATGCAGATTTGTCAAGTGAACCGTCAAACAAGCACTGATTATGAACACAACTGATTATGTCTTGAACAATCCACTAAGTCAGTTGTAGAGAAATTGAAACATTTTGTATGGTTCCAGTTTTACTTTTATATAATAAATATTTGTTCCTTCTGTTTGATAATGTTTATTTGAAATTTGTCTCTATTACAACAGATTGCTACCCGACTCAATCTGCGACAAAACAAATTTGTATTGTTGTTTTTTCAATATTTGCTACATCTTCATAAAGATTCAATCGAATATCTTAAATTGAAATCTCGTACAATACGATTCTTTCAAATAATGTTTAAATATTATATTGACAAAGTCCAGAAAATATTATTGAGTTATAAAAATATTTCGAATAAAATATAATCAATTGAATTGTATTTGTCGACAACAGAAGGAAGACGCAAAAAGGTACAAGAACAACTTACACACCTACATTCACACACACAAAATCAATGGATCTCCTGTAGAGAGATACGAAATGGTCAGATATTGTGTGGTCCAGGGGTAGTCGAATGATTTGGTCAGTATGTGTTCCTGATTCATGTCCTACTTCGAATCGGTGTGACCATTTCAATAAATCTATAATGGAATTGACCGAAGGGTTGGAGATGACTGTCTTTTTAAAAGGGCAAGATTGTGAAACTCTCTTCAACATGCCTCGAATGATGCCAAAAGAATGCATTGTCCTGTGAGGAAACGTCGTTCCAGAAAGCCAAACCTCAACATATTTAGATAATTTGAAAGTAAAGGTCCTTGTTGGATTTCGTAAAAGTGAAAGTCTTGTCGTTGCAGGATGTTGAAGTTCAAATGGCCGATTATGTTCAGAGCTTTTTCTTCTTCCTTGTTTTTCTGGTGTCTAATAACGAATTTATTCCCCGTTGAATCTTGATAAGAATTTATAAATTATAAGTCTATTGTAAACAAGGAAATTGAATTTAAATCGGCCATAAACACCAAAATAATTAAGTATCATATTAATTAAACAAGATGCAGTTAATTATTGTTTGGTTTTATTCGTGAAATACGATTTTAACTTATTATCTAAAATGAGAATGAAGATTTAAATTTTGTGAATCTCTTCAGGCGTAAGAGGAAATGTTATCAAAAAGCTCCCAGAAATATAATATTAAACAAAACCATTGGTTTGTTTTTTAAATGAATAATCCACCCTATTGTGTATTACTTCCTCTTATTGTTCTCATAAATTTTATTCTGTATCCCCATTTATCATAGATATATATCATAAATATCAAAAACAGAAAATCTTCATCTTACAATTAGTTCATTCTAATTGTAAGTTGATAAATATGAACATTTTTTTTAATAATTTGTTTTATGTTAAAGTACCGGAAAATGAGAAATTTATTTATATGAATAACAATTTTGTAATCGAAATCTTTGTGTGTTTGTTTCAATTTTCATTGCACTGTCTCGGTCATCAGCCATTCACATTAGAAATAATTACTTTTCGTGAGTTTCTTTCACTGCAAGATTACGACTCTTCTTTCACCGCTATTCTAAATGAGAATAATTTCACTTGCTTCTTTTACGAGTAAAGGCGCGATCTCAGACCATATTATTCGAATTTTAAACATTAATCTTATTCACAAACTTGCTGTTACATTTTTTGTTAGTAGAAAATAGGATTTACTTTATATTACCGACATTTTTGTAAAATCTTCTCCTAAAAAATTATTTTCAGAGCAAAATAATGTTTGACCAATATTTACACAATTCCTAATCACCCGAATATTTACCTTAATTTCAAATGGTTGGCATTTAATAGCTAGAAGCAATAAATCAAATTTAAACTCCACATAAAACATTTATTTTATGGATTTCTGTTACGTGGCTTCCAATTGTCAATAGACTGGTGGTATGTTCTTTCCGACAATCAACTTTTTTTTTGGCTTGAAACATTGATTTTTCATCTATACTAGGTTATATCTGTCATTGTATTGTTAATAAAAATCAACTATAAATGATATGTTGTTAGGTGAGTTCTTGTCAAAACTTTTACAGTTAAAAGTTATTGTGTATCGAGAATCGTTCAAGAAAAACTTACAAGGTTGTTCAGTACACTTCATCCAAGGAGTAAATTTAATTAAATTTACCGGAAACGTATTTCCAGACGACAAATTCTATATAGCCTACGGTTGTTCAAGTTAGTATCGTGTTAACTTATTCCGCGATTGTGGATTGGTAACGTTTATTCGATCAGAACTAAAAGAGTAAATCAAATAGACGAAATAAAATAATAATTCTTTTTTTATGTTATTATTGCATTCATTTCGTTAACTGGTTTTCCTTAGATAGTTGTTATTACTTTTTCGTACACCTACAACTTAATAATAATAATCATTATACCGATTCCTTGCGTTTCCATTAATGGACCACTTTTTTCATTGAACATATATAGCAAAAGCTAGTTTTTGTTTACGTGCGTCGCTATCTAAGAATAACACCACCCTCGGTTGTTGCGGTCATCGTTTATTCTATGTTCATCCAACATTTTGGCTCCGGGCCTTTGTGGCACGAAACCCACACAGTCATGCAGAAACCGTGCCAATACTTTTACTAGAACAGTCTGCTGTACATACAAAATTACATCAATCCTGGAGCCATAGTAATTCCCATCTACAGGATGTTTCCAGTGAATTACATTAAACAGTGGATTTTAGCAACTTGATATTTACTTATTATAAAAATGGACAAAGATTAATCTTTTAATAATTATTATCAGTTCCTTTTTTTAGGTGATATACTTTTAACACAAGTCAATCTAAATCTAACCAGACTAAGAGAAATGGATCTGGTCTGTACAAAAGAAATCCGGGATAATTCACTCACTGGTTGGATTTATAATTTATGTTGTTCAGAACGAGAAAGGAAGAAAAAATAACAGTTCGAAAACGTACGCCAAAACTGTACAGTGTGAATTTTCTCTTTCACTTTAATTTTATCGTTGTCTTTAGAAATGCCTGGCACGTAATCCTTCCGTCAAACTGAAGTCTGTATTTTGTTTCAGTGTTGTTTATTCGCGGCCAATTTATTCCAGGGCAGCCTGTTTTAACATGAATCAGATTTTCCTTTCAATTTCGCACGGACCCGAACCTTTTATATACATTTCTAAATATTTAATTTTCAACAAACGAACCGGTTTTTGGACTTGTAGGTATATAGTCCTAAAATTTATATCATTCATATATATAAAACATATTTGTATGTAGAAAATTAGGTAGAGGACGAGTATATGTGTGGAAGTTTGAATCATTTTTCTCTAACTTCCCGTAAAACGATAATTGAAACCTACAATTTAACTTTGGTTGGATTTTATAATTGGATCAAAACGAAACCGAGAAATTATCAAATTTAATTAAAATTTCTCTAAAACACTGTTTGAGATTTTGATTCAATTTAGAGACCAGGAAGAATTGTGGAATGGAGCAAAAAAAACAACAACCTTATCCATATTGTCCTTTGGAATTGAATTGAATATCTCTGGATTTACATTGTACCCTTTCGCACAAATCATAAATTCCACCATATGGAAAACCCAATATTTTCATTGTTTCATTGGTTCCTTACACAGATTTAATCGACTATTTTTTATTCACGGCAAAGACACAAACCAATAAAGATCAATTTCATCGTGTAGACTCTATAGATTTGAGCACAATCGCCGTATCTTCAATTGTGGTTGACTCGCACGTTTGCAAAGTTGAAACTAACAACTATGATCAGTAATAAGTTTATCTTGTTTAAGATCAGCTTGAATAGTAGCACTAGTTGAGATTATTCGCTACAGTGTGAGGTTCTTTGAAGACCAATATCTAACAATTGTATGAGTATTATTTGCGGCCCTGATTATATGGCTAATTAGTTACTCGGATGTGGTTTAAAAGAGAGTCTCCACAGTACATACATCAAAACGAACGTTATTTTTGAATTCTGTGGAAAATATTGTTTGCGTTATTTTGAATTCTCTTGTCTGAATATTCAAATAACTGTTTTCTATGCCAACAATACGATATCATGTTTTAGTTTCTTTTTCAATAAAGTACAAATCGTAATGCAACTATACCGAATCCAGAACGGAGCTTTCTAAGGCAACAAATTGAAGTTATACTTACTACTGGCAATTGATGCAACCTTTGTCAAAGGAAAGAGAAACATTTTTATGTTTTGATAGAATAAACTTGATAACAACAATTCAAGTTTTTCTTTTCATCTTTGCATAACATAATCACTGTGTTTTCCTTTAGTTGAATAGTTGTAATTGGTTACACTAGTAAATCATTGATTTTTCTATTATGGATCTGACGTGATACATATACTTCATTAGATTACAATATGGAATAATGTCAAATGCGTTTTGCAAGTCAAATTGAAACCGCAGCAACATGTGCGCCAATATTATTCTGAAACATTATGCAAATTTCTGGATGTTACGTATGTATGTATATGTATATATATATATATATATATATATGTATTTACATGTATGTTTTGTATAAGAATTGTGACACAAATATCAATATTTTATAAATTGATTTGATAGAAACCATTGATAAGTCCTAACGACCTGTTGACTGAAATGATATCACATAAATTGGATTGTCTTCATAATTATGTATATGTATGTTCTAATAATTGACAATAAATAGGACTATTTGAGTCTAAAATCAAGTATAATGACTGATAGAACTCGCTTTATGACTTTATTAGAATATCACCTGAAATGAACACATTGTTGAAAATCATTTCTCTACTCTCCATAAAAATTGACGACCAATATACCTTTTACAACCTGCCTCTATAGAGTCTAGTCTCATGAGTATTCTACTAGTTTTTCCCTATTTTTCGTATTAAAAATCTTTAATTTTCAATTGATTCTGTCTATTTAAGTAACAGCAATCGCCCAAAAATTGTCGACAATATCGAAACGAAAATGGAAGTGAAATTAGCTCTCAAATCTAAATGTGAAATAAATCACCTGGGAATCATCTACTATAGGTGTAGGAGAATGGGAAACGGTTGGTTGATGGCGGTAGAAACCCCCTGAACAGTATAAAGATACTTCTACTATAGGTAGAATGGGTTGGTTGGTTGGTTGTTGGCGCTCCTCTAGAGATTGGCTGCCACAAATCACACTTTTAAGTTAATAAATGCCCGTTTTGCACGCGATATCGGTTAATCAAGTCCCGCCAGGAATGAAGCACAACTAAACCATAATTTTTTCATCCTACACCATCCCCTTTCTATCTTAAATAAACTGGTCCATTGGTAATTTACGTTGTTAAGGTAACGAGTAATGTAAAAAAGACGTGTTTTTCATTGATTTTAAATAGCTGGAAACTTGATGGTTTCTCTAAACTTTTGCACAGATACTGGCTAGTTTGTAGTTTCCGCTAATAGTTTAAAGCTGATATGAATTATAAATGCAAGAATTGTGGACGAAATTCCCAGGAAATTTCACGCAACATGTAAATATTAATAATTTACCATCGTGTATTTCATATAATTATAACATTTGGAAGTTTTAAACCTTTAATGGAAAATTCATAGCAACAAAGTTGAACAGTTTTACTAGTTAAAATCAATAAATTTCATTGCTGGTCAAATGAATTTGTGTCATGACAGATTCAAGAAAAGAATCTCCTCGGTTTTCGTGTTGTTAGTTTCACTTTTGCACTAATGTACCAACTAAATTTCAACAATGGTTGTCCTGTATCTCGACGGACATCCATTTGAATCATATATTCACCCACTGGTACGGCTTTTGGGAAAAAACTTTCATCCGGCATAAAATTATACATATAATAGAAACCCTAAAGTACTGAAATATATTAGAAAAAACAAATAAAAGTAAATTAATTAACAAGAACATTTACTTTCTTTATGTCACAAGACGTTAAATTTCCATATTTCGCTAACTGCGTTCGGATTCCAAAAGCATTTCTTTTATAATGTTCACAAGCATTGTATGTTAGTTGAAGTCCAAGGGCTTGATATTTTCCATTGGTTAATCGATGAATACTTGTTGTACCCTAAAATATTGAAATTTTAGTAAACAAAGATGTTTATTCCGAAAAAGGTAATTATTAACTTCAATATGATTTCCATCCAGATCTTCTAATAATGTGAATGATGTATTTAAGCAATAGTTCGTTCGGTTGTATCGGCCAAAGAAAAAATATGGATTTTTCACCAATGTTTTTTCATAAAATGATATTCCCATTCGTTCATAATTAACGTCATATCCCAACTAAAAATAAGAATATTACAAGAAACCTATATAATATTATTATATAGAAAAACAAACTTCAGCTGCTATTATTAGTGTAATATAAGAGAATCCAATGAATAACAAAAATTTCCACATTTTTATTGAGCCGTTTATTTTATCCACACAGACTTTTATACAATTGTAATATTTTCAAATACTAAAAAGGATACATTTAAAATAATATTGAAACGGTCAATTTGTCATGACAAGAGGATATGAGTGTTATAATTGTTCCAAATGATAACAATCTACCTCATTTCTCTATTTCTCATTAAAACAAATGTTGAACTTCCGAATATTTAATATTATATTCCACCGGTCGCGTTTTATCGCTATTTTCTGAATTTAACACTTTTACCAAATTTATTTTTAATGACTGTCGGAAAATTCTGTTAATATAATGATTCAAAGATAATTATGTTATTCTTTTATGAATTACTTTTTCATTTATTCAATATACCTTCTTTAAATTAGCTTTTATTTTAATAATGTTTTAATTTAATTCAAGTAATTTGGTGGAAAACAGAAAAAGAATAAACGCTAAAGGGTATACTTTAAAATGCACAAAAAAAAGGTAACAAAAAAATCTATTTTCAGCTGGGGACTCATTAAGAAAGCTTTCTAATGTAATTAAATTTTTAGAAAAAAAATAGACCAAATGTCGTCTATTTGTTTTTTGTACGTGAAACAACAAATTATTTTCGCCACGAAATGGCAAAGTATTGGATACAATGTATTGGACCAGTTTTCAACACAATCAAATTTATTATCAACAACAATAACTACTGTATGACTGAAATATCAACAAATTTTTCCGGTTTCCACTGATTATTTTTCCAATCTATTATTTGATACTAAGATTAGCCAGGATTTAACCGAAACACAAATACATTCCACTTGATGACTGTACAAACATTGGTATTGTTCTGTAAACAATTTCTATTTCGAGGAGTACGTTTCAAGTTGACTAAATCTGATTCTAACATAGAAGGTAGTAAGTATTATAGTAGGAGTAATACTAGTAGTCGTATAGTTAGTACAGAATATAATACTGCTTTAGTCCACATATCTAATATGGATGCATGTGTATCTGACAAGATCTCGAAGGTGATTATCTCTTTAAGGTCACCTCGAGGATCCTTTGAATTTCAAAGTTGTTAAGCTTTCTGGGATATGTTTGGTCCCTTGCAAATTATCTTCATATACCTACATAAAATGACCAGTTCAATGCAGACCATTCTTCAGTTTCAGATAACTTGCCAACAAAACATCTAAAATCTCTCTATTTATCTCGCCTCCTATTTCTTGTCTACTTTCTACAAATAACTTCAACCAAGAAAAAAATTTCAAATAAGTATAAAACGTATAGAATCTCCTACAGGATTTCTCTCGTACTTTTCCACGATTTATTCTTTGATTTATTATTGTGGATATACGAAGTAACAATACCAGATATGGAGTTGTAGGAGGTACAAATCTTTGTAAAGTTGAATATTGAATGCAATATCTATGTAGATGTCGTTCAGTTGAAACTGAACTTATGAGATTTCCATTGAATAAATGATGTGAATAGGGACGATATTTATAATTGATTTTATTTCGTTCTCGTGTAGTATAATAAGACTTGTAGAATTGTACACACAATCAACTTGAAAACGAGAAAATGTAAAGTGGCTGTAATGTGATGAAATTTAAATTGAAATGATAATAAATCACTCTTGTAGATTAGCAAGAAGATTCTTACTCAAGTATAAATTAAATTTGGAGAGAATGCAGCTGGAATTATTCACTTACTGAAAATTTGCTGAAATATTGACACAACTCACACATATCTGAAAGACTAATAAAAAAAAACTATTATCCAAAAATTCCACAAAATGTTTCTGAAACGGTCCTGAAAATAACAACATAACTTTATCTCTGGCATTATAGCTTAATACGAGTTAAGGATATTTTAAATTTTGTCCAAGAAATTCGTTCCAGATAGAAGTTAAACAGGAACAAAGATGAAGTCGAAAATTGATCAGTAACTGAAAGTTCTTCGGAATCAAAGTTCGTAGATTTATTTGAAATGTTTGTTGTTTTGGTGTCGTTCATCTATTTCTAGTATTTTTGATCAAAACAAATGGGATACATGATGAAGTTGTCAGTTTTTGAAACTAAAGCGGTATCCACACGCTCCAACGTCCCTAAACTGGGTTTTCTGTGCTCCGCTGGCGCACATAAACCTCGCAAGTTGTAACGTGCGGATGCCGCATTATAGATATCTGAAAAATAAACCTCAAACTCAATGTTATTCATACAAGTAATTGATAAATGAACGCTTTTAGTCTATGTATTCCATACTATCCATATGGAATGGGCAATGATTGAATATGTTTTTATTATCAGATTTTGGTATGTTGTAATCGAAATTGAAAATCCCGTCAACTTGTCGTTTCCGATGACTGAACATGTCAACTAAATTGCGAAGTTGAAATGAAGTTACTAGACTAATAGTGGTTTGAATTTTCGTGGTTCAATGAACGTTTTACTTTTCATTTTCATTATCCGGTCAAAGTTTACGTCCGGTATAACTACTGTAATGACCAAAGTGGTCTCTCTATATGGATAGATAATGGAAAACTCAATTCCTCATTCCATTCATGACCACCATACCAAAAAGCACTTGTTAATTTGAAAACTATCAATTCACCAATCCAAGCATCTGTACAAGCAACATTTTTCTAATTTTCGCGTAGCGTTGTTATCAGCGAGCCAACCAAGTGAGTTGTGCGTACATTGTATCTTCTGTCGGATGTTTCGGTTAATTATTTTCTGAAGGTAGTGGAAAAACTGGTGGTATAATAACGTAAACACTCAGGTCTTGTAGACGAGAAAGCGTGATTGTTGTGACGAGTACGTTAGCAGGTGGCATGTCTCTTCACACATACAAAATACCATCACGTTTCCAGTTCACATGCAAACGTGAACGCGCAACTTGCTGAATACGTGCCAACAAACATGTTAATATATACAGACACGTTACCCTTTTTGCTTCAATAAATACATCTTCATATAAAAATGTTGAAGGAAAAAAAAATATCTAAATAAATATAAATTCCGACAGTAAATACCAAGTTGAAATTCAATTCTTTACGTCTGTTTAACCACTAGAAAGGATTTTTATCAATACAAACGACATTCAAATGAGTCCTAGCACAGACATCTTATGATACAAAAATCGATAATGTGTAAGGTATACATGTGTGCTTTGCATTCAAATGTTGGATACTAAAGCTGCTCTCTACTTCGTAGCGAAATTTTAAAGGACAACCGACTAATGGCAGAAGCTTTTTTATCTAATAAATTGAGACTTTCGTGCCTTTACTTGTACCTTCATTATCCTCAGATGAATATTTTAATATGTATCTGTCGAGACTTTTCCAGTTATAATTAAAATAAATAGATGTTGTGGTTGGTTGCTACACCACTATACCATCACCGGTATCAACATCATACCAAAAAGGGACTCACTGTATGGACAAATTATGACTGTCATACGGTGGGACGTATGGAGCATAATCAAATACGGATCAGATACAGCTTTGGATACGAAGAAGCAACACAATAATATTTTTTTTCTGACATTGATTTATAACTACAGAGTCCAGTGTGCCATCCATTGGAACAAAGGAAGTAATACTCTTATAAAGGTCGACATGGACATCCAAAGTTGGAAATGGGACCACCTTATCCTGTTCTCTACAATCGCATTAAAGGGAGGCAGTGATGGGAATGACAAAAAGAGATGATTTAAAGCTTAATCAAAACTCATTACCAGAGAAATGAATGTAAAAATTAAGTAAGGAAATGAGTTACAAAAGTCTACATATTGGAAAAAAAAAATCTAAAAAGTCACATTGTGGCATAAAAGAGACGTTTAAATGGTTCACGTAATAAATATTTTTTTTAATTTAAAACATTCATAACTTTACTCTGAAGAAGTTTTTCCAATTTCCTTTCAACCAGGCTGTTTCAATCAAAAAGGAACAAAAAAAAAACGTACGCTATATAGAAGACATTATGAAACATGACATGAAAATCTTTGAATACATTAAAGTGATGAACAATTCTCACTGTTCGTCTGAGTGAAGGGTTAACAATAGTCGTATTTATCTAAAACAGAAGATGTGTTGATAAATTTGTGGAAATTTTCAAGCAAGTGTATTACACAAGTTTTAACTTGTTGCAAATAAGTTGTCTCCTCAGGCAGATGACTGTTGGATGGATTCTACTGGAAGTTTAAGGTGTGTTTGCCAAAAATTGTTAGAGTTATTAAAACTTTTGTTCTACTCATAATATTTGAATGTTGTTTAAAATAGCAAAATATTATAGAGTTTTTGTTTAAAATAACATTTTTGTATTTATTTCCGATAAATCAATATTTAATATCATATTTACTAAAACATTATTGTGGCTAAAACCAAAATAACAACCCAATAAAAGTTGTATTGTTTTGGGAAATGAATATCAATGTTGCAAATGAACTAGAATTCCTAGAATTTTTGCATTAATATCGCGAAATATGAATAATACACAATATTCAATTTCTAGCTGAAAGCAATAGTCGTGGGTGTAGATTTTCTAGTAAAACGAAAAGGTAAAGTTCGTGTCTTGTATCTGCACCTTATCTCCTCTTACGAAAATTGTCTCTTTCAATTTGATAAAATATAAATTGAAAAAGGTGTATAACTTCTCCATTTCCATTTTTGAAAGTAATTCAGCTAAAGCTAGACAAACCTTTTTACTTCATCTTGAATCCTGTCTGTAATCATTGCAAATCTGATCAGTGTCGAAACTTTCAAACTTTTGAAACAACAAATTTTTTTCTTCGCATCAAAAATCAGAAGAACAAACAATCTCAAGATTATAATATAAATGTCGACCAATATACATCTTAATAATTCAATTGTCAGCCCCAAAACCCGATCAATTTGTCTAGGGGTGAAGAATGTTGATGGGTCGATGTCAAGGTTCTGACCTCGGCCACGAACAACGAACGGAGGCCACTAAATCGGGACAATTTGACAGGCGCGAAAATATCTCGTCGTATAGGAGCTATGTTTGGAAAAGAGTAGATTTTCCTCATTTCCAATGTAAAAGAAACTATATCGTTTATTTTTCCAATTTCCAATTTGTTTGCAGCGTGAAATAAGTCTTGCTGTTTACAAGGAACAAGAAAAAAAATAAGAGGGAAAAGTGGGGAAAATACACTCACGCATATAGGTATATATACTACCCTCTCTCGTTATCATGGAAATTCAATTTAAATTCTATTTTCTTGTGTCTCGAACAATTGACACCCATTCGTAACGCATTTATCAAATTTTGGTTGATATAGAAGAATTGGTTCAGTTCTAATTTCAATTTTTGCAACTGACATACAAAATGTTTAAATAAACATTTTGTAATATTTGAAAATTTTATTTTCCACTCGATTAATTTCCAATATAAACACAAATTTTTACAAAATATTTCAAATTGGGAACCAAACAAATCTGATATTTTATCTAAAAGAAACAATGATTTTAGAAGAAATAGAGTTGTATATCCTGGTTTATTTCTTTCGTTACAAGAAATATAGCTTCATTACATGGATTTTCGTCGTAAATTCGATAAGACCTTGAATATATACGCACGTGTGTGTATGTTTGTGTATATGGTTTGTTAGCGGTGAAAGGACTTGGAGGATAATATATACGAAAGAAATGGAAGGATACGGTTGAATTATCCGCCTATCATGCTAACAGTGAAAAATATTACATTTGCTTTTCAAGCATAATTGAAGGTAGGTCGACATCGAAGTCTAAAAAGCCGTTTGTTCAGTTCCTGCTCTAAGGATAAAATAAAGCCGATCAACCATCCAAATATTAGAGAATGGATTGATACTAAACGATTCTCAAATACGTGGTGGACTGATAAGAAAATCCTTTAATATGATGGAGGGTTTCAAAAATTTATTGATTGACAACTGATGATAAACGATCAATAACTCAAAATTCTGTTCTCACAACCACTACTCAATACATTTTATTTGTGATTGATTCATAAAGGTGCGAACTGAAGAAATGTGAGTTAGATTAGTTATTTCTGAAGTTAGTTTATCATCTTTTCGGTATGCCTTTCAAAAATATTGGAACATTTCAAAGTTTCATAAGACATGATTTTGTCACACGCGTCCACGTTTATAAGACGAGCCGCAAAACAGCGTGTTTTCTAAAGGACACGTGTGACAACGCCCTCCTTATGAATTGAGTTGTTTGTACTATATTAAGTTTTCTAAAAGAGGCTGTCTCGATACAGATTTCTGTGACATAATGAGTTCATTATGAATACAAAATGAAACAACAAGCCAAACAAAAAGTTGCATAGAGAGATATAATTTTACAAACAAAACTTTCACCTGTTTGTTTGTAATTAAAAGTTCTACATGTTTATTTA
>JAZBHA010000054.1:77322-97799 GCA_037464855.1 Iselma pallidipennis | reverse complement strand
CAATTTAATTAATTTTACAGAGAAAAATTCTTCGTATGTTTGAAATTTGGTATGCTCCTTCGATAAATATTATAATATTTTATTAAATTCCTATTTCTGCAATCTACCTACCTATATAAGAATTTTTATAAAGCCCACAAATTATGTTATGCTTTAAAGGGTTGTTCATACTACGGCAATAATTTGCAGACAAGCCACAAGTATTTAAGTTTCTTTACTCACAATAAAGTAAAATGAAATTGTACATTCAATTTTAGAGTACTTACAGTGTGTCTTTGATTAATACAGTCGTGTTAAATTTAAGTATGCAATTAAAATTAGTTTCATTCCTATTCACATTTTAAAGTTTAATTCGAAAATTGTCCTTTGTCTTGAGAACATTCAAGTTAGCCTTATAAAAATGGTGTGGTATTGTAGTATGAAGCCATTATATCGAAACAAGACGACCATTAAAGCTTAAACTGTCCCTATTTTCATTCGGATGAAGACATCGTCGAAGAGATACAAACACAATGAATTTTATGTGTAAACTTTTTTGTCCTATCACCAAAGTCGCGAATGTTACTTTTTTTTTTCTTTTTAGATATATGAATGAAACGTTGCAAGCTTTAAAGAAGATTGTGGTGTCTCTCACCCAAACATAAGGCATTTTCTACTTATTATATGACAGACAATGTGTCTATGAGTGTGTAGTGTGTGTAGAGGAATGGTGGTGTTTTATTTGATTTAATAAAAGAAAAAAGAGAGACGAAAAAAAAAACAACGAGAAAAGCCCTTCAGCAACGCTACTAGCGTCCCAGATTTATTGAATTCCGTATTTTTATTATCATTTAGAAAAATATATAAACGACCTACTGATCGAGAATTTCTATCATAAAATGATTGCAATTTTTAAGATATATAATAAACATAAAAATAAAAGAGGAGAGGAAAAACGTAAAAGAAAAGTCATTATTGGTTATCGTGAAACAAATAAATTCACTTTACCACACACACACACTTCTCTGGAAATTGTCGCTTTTTCTTTTTGTTCGACTCGTTCCTGTAATTCGTTTTAGAATATCAACCGGGTTATTCAATTTGTATGCAACAGAAAGCTGGAGGAATTAATTCGTACTTGCCGTAGAAATTATCAATAGCAGATAGCACTAGAAAGTAATGGATTCGTCTAACAGAGGAAATGTAATTTAAAATTGTCACTAGAGTTTTCTGAAACGCAGTATATACAAGTAGGTAGGTATATAAGAACGTTGAAGATTTATTGTTCTAGAATTAGGTTATATGCAACACATATCTTGTCCATTTTTCATAACAAGACCATATAAGAGTGGAACAGGAAATCAGGTTGTTTTCAATTTTTCTGGTAACCATAAAATTGTGTCATTTTATGATCATGATCATGACAAACATGGATAATCAATTAGTTCAAAACGAATTCTATTAAAATTTTAGCTTTCGGTAAACAAGTCGACAAGTTCAGTGCTTTTGATTAAATGTTAATGATGTGTATTGTATACAGTATGCATACTGATGAATTTTAAACACGTTTTTTTTTTGTTTATTCTTCCTTGTAAGCTAAAAGGGATACTTTTTTGTTCAGCAATATCGATATTATTAAAATACAAAAACTCCACCATTTATCGTATCTTCAATTATCCTTTTTTTTTTGGAAGAGAATAACAAAAAAACAATTTCGTAAACTCACATTAGGATACCGAATTTCTTATTTAAAGTTTCACAATTAGAAGAAATTAAACGTTGAGGATATAGAAGTTTTTTTCCAAGAAAACAATTAATAAGTAAATAATTTTCTATATAATTCCATTATAAGTTTTAAAATTTTTGTAGAAAAGTTTTTAAAAAAACTTGCTGGAATTAAGTTTGAAACTCGAGATTATTTACTTCCGAAATAAATCATGTCCTTCTCAGAAAACTGTGTGTTTTTTTGCGGTAACTTTTTGTATACAATCATTATAATTAAATGATTAATGAAAATAGGCAAATTTTACAAGTAGAGACTTACTGGTTTTAATACACATTGTAAACTTCAAGCCCGATGTAGATTATGATCACTTGTCTCTTAAATCTTATGCTTCTGGGACAGGCAACTCCATTGTAAAAGTAAAACAGACAAACCGAGATCATTTTTGTTCGAATTTTGATTCGTTTACATACTTGTGACTGGTTTCAGTTGCTCTCTACAACCATTTTCAGGTGCTATGTAAGATGTAACTGAAATCTGAAACCGAATTGTTGCCAAAATTATAATTGTTCTGTTTCCTTCTGGTGGTTAAACTAACATACAAAATAGGTATAAGGTTTAGATTTTACCACAAAGATCTAGTTTCATCAATAATAAACTGTAGATATCCAAAACAAAGTACGGCAATCTATATCTATAAATAAAATTGAGGTGTCCAGTGCTGGACTGGCTTACTTTGGCCCCGGGGAATGTTTATACAAAAAGAAGACATCTCTTCAGCTGACAACAAAAAAAAAATACATTAAAGGATTATCGGTGTCACAAAAACGCTGATTGGCCACCAACGGCTCATTGGCACCGGGGGAAATCTCCGTATATCCTCTTTCTGTCTAGGCTGGTCCTGGACGTGTCTGTCTCTAATTTTGAACGTTTTGGATTAGATACCTACCTATTTATACGATATTTTAAAAATTTTTGTCTGTCCGTCTGTTTGCCCGGATTTAACTCAAAAACTACTGAACCAATTCCAATGAAACTTGCACAGTTTGTAGAAAACAGTGTCCGTCACAATACGGTTTTTGTTGAATTTCGATATCTCAACGGTTCCCAAGTTAAACTACTTATATTATATTTATCTAGTGAATGTAATGATTACAGCTGACCTCGTCGAAATACAAATTTTAAAGGGTAGAAATGTAATACCGGCAACATCTTAGAAAGCAAGTAATATACATATATCAACAAGGTTTCCTTGTATTATCATAATGAATGTTTAAAATTTATCAAAACAGAATGAAGGAAACTAGATTTCAAAGTTTAGTATGTCGACGCTTTTAATTAAGCCCTTGATGGGGTTTATGTTGCTCATCTGTCAAACGTGTATAAAACATTCGTCTACTTGTGAAATACAAACTTATACCAAACAGAAATTTTAACTCTACAACTTGATAAATCTTACATAATAAAACGTCAATATATACCTAAATAAGATAGTATAATAATGCAAATAATAATCGGTAAAAGATTTATAGGTTGAGAATATACAGAACGTGACTGGCGTATCGATAAATTCAGGTACCATCAACTTTTCAATGCTTCATAAAAATTTTCCAAATATAATCCTTTCAGATTTCAGTAAGTCGCCTGTAAATCTAAATCAAGTTTTATTAAGAACTTTAAAATACTCGTTCATTGGCAGCAGTATTCTCCATTGTTTATTATTTCATGTTTTTCAGTCCTTAATCTCTCAGCTTAATTACCTAGAGGTCTTCCAAGGGGGTGCAACTTTAACTGAACATTTAGACTCATTTAATTTACTCGTAATTTAATAATAATTATTACCAAGTTTGTGATGAAAATGTTTTTTTGGTGGAAAACAGAGAAATTAATAAATTTCGAAATTGAGAAGATGATAAAGCACTGAAAAAGTATTAGAATAACAGTAATGATGATAGTGGTAATAGTGGTGTAATAGTGTAACGTTATCATCTAGATTTAAATTATAGGAGAGTCTTTAAATTTCCATCTTCTTACTCATTTAAAACCAACTCGTTTCAGATTCCCAGTATTAATTACCATAACTAATTTATGAATAATTAGACTAAACACGTTTTCAGGACGTCTTCATGAATATGCAGTTTTCATTCGTCAAGATGTTAGGTTTTTTTTCACGTAGGTAATTCAAGGAAATGTCTCACAATTATTTTAATCTTGTCCTTATTTCAACATGGATATTAGGTACAGAAGAATGTACATTTTAAACAGTTCCGTAGTTAAGTGTACATTCGTGACAGAAATGAGGAAAGTAGTGGAAAATCATCTATTATCCTAGAACACGTTTAAAAATTAAACAAAGAAACGTAGATCTCCGCACACAGTTTTTGGTTGGTTTAAAAGCATGAGCCAGAATTTGAAATAGAGAGATGAAGGAACAGAATAACAAGATGATTCCATGTAGATAAATCCAGAAAAGGGAAAGCTGGAAAAACAAAGACACCAAAGGTAGATTTGGAAGAGATTGTCTTTACCTACTAAAGTAATGAGCTCATTCAAATCTTGTTGATAATATTGACTGTATTGAAACTGCCAAAATTTTAACATGAGATCAGAAAAACGTGTGGGCGAATTATTGTTTGTTTCAATTAAACAGAATGTTTCTTATAATATCGGTTGATTTAAATCGACAAACGAGAAACATGACATATTTCCAACTTCCGTTTTCCTCTTGAAAAGCTATTTTCCACATGAACTATAAATATGAATAAACCGTATAAATACCTAGACATTTTACAACAAAACCTGAAACAAGGACCTTTTTATTAACTCTTTGTCCATATTAATTGAAAAAAGCTAGTTCAACTTGTCAATATTTCATGTAATTGAAACAGATTTCGTTGATGTTGAACAGACGAAATCTGGTGCCTACACCATTTATAATTGGAATTATTTTTAAACTGACGTATTTTTAAATAACAAAAAGCATCGATCAAAATAGAATTGATATTATATTTGATGTAAAATAAAATACACTTGACGTCTCATGTTTTGAAAAATTCTAAAACACACACCAGTTTTCAGCTTTGTTCATTATAAATTATCCTGGTACGGGTGTGTGTAGGTATATATGTGTTTGGAACAATAATCTTTTGTCGGATCCTGAATTATTATTGTCGTTCAAATTCAGAAAAGACAGACTAAATTAACAAAGCCCCTACACCACCGTTAAATAAACAATAACAACAATATCACAACATACACGCGTTATTTATCATTTCTCAAACAATAATAGTGCCCAGTTTTACCTATGTTTTAAATCACAATGACGACCCAAACTTGGGAACAATTAAATGAAATTTAATTAAACTTCCAGTTTTGGTCAGAAGGATCAATTAAACATATTGAGAATGCGAGAAAGTCACAGCACTCACAACAACAACAACAACAACGACAACAACAAAATACACAAAATACAGAAACAGAAAATTGAAAAGAAAAAGAACGTAACAACAATTTTACTTCAACTTCTTGGTGGTAGATTTAATTGAATTTGGTTTCTTTGTTTTATTTTCAACAAGAACAAGACCCCCAAAAAAAACAAGTAACAAAATTCCAAGATTGGTGGTGGATGTGGAAAACTTTACACTGACAACAAAAATCAACAATTTAACCAAAAAAATTTTTGTTAGATTCGTAAATAATTCAGAAGCTCTATAAAATTAACTTAAAAGTTCGCTAAGTATTTTTGTTAAATCAAAGAAAATGTAAATTCAAGTTTTAGCTTAATTTGCATTAAAACTTTATCAAAATACCTATCTCTAATTAATGTTTTATATCAAATTATGGCAAAAATTGTTTATTTTTCCCCTAGTCCATCATTGTTTTATAGTTGATGATAATGTAATTGTGTCACCGACAAAATCCAATCAACGTTGATCCTGATAGACAAACATTGGACTACAACGTATTTTTGTACGTTGAAACCATTGTTATCCTGAAAAACTGACAACACAATCATAGTGGATGCAGTTGATAATTTAAATAAAAATTTATAATATCATAAAATAATTCCTGTAGAAATGTATTCAAATGAAAATCCTAGGCGTCCTTTCCCCGACCAACATCACTATCCAATTCTAGTCATTCCATTTAACATACGAGACAGAGGGGACGATTAAGTTCAACTGAAAATTTGCTGTTTTATGGTAATTTTTCGTGGAATTTTCAACAGTTATGTTAAACCAAGTTGACAGCTATTTTAAATAG
Source organism: Iselma pallidipennis (assembly GCA_037464855.1). Classification (NCBI taxonomy): domain Eukaryota; kingdom Metazoa; phylum Arthropoda; class Insecta; order Coleoptera; family Meloidae; genus Iselma; species Iselma pallidipennis. Next base: position 91,834 of record JAZBHA010000054.1, on the reverse strand, counting down.
TGGTTCCGCATAATGGCAACAATGTCTTTATTGTGAATTGGATCACTCTGTACTCTAAACGAAAACAGTTTTGTGATTTTCATCAAAATATATAGGAAAGGTATTTGTTGCTGAAATAGTTTAATTGAAAATTGTTCCGGTTCAGTAACTGAAATTGTTTCAATTATTATAAAATTACCATTTGTCATAGGAATTTGACTGGACGATAATATATTGGTAATTTTTGTTTAGAAATATTGATTTTGTCCATGAGGTCTGGCTAACAGTTTCCATCTCACGGTAGATTATTATTAGTGCAAAATTTCCAACTGTATCGGTGTCGTAGCAATTCATCAACGTAAAATTTGAGCTTTTGTTTTCTCCTTCTAATGTCTAAGAGCAATTTCAATGTATTATCCTCATAGGTAAAATTTATTGCTTTAGTTAATCTTTTAATATGGTAATAAATCTTTCTAATAATCACACACTTAGACGAGGCATTCTGTACAATCCTTCCACTAACACCATTTTAGTCATACTAATATGCATAAAATGGAAGGATGAATCGGACAGGATGCAATGGACATTCAAGTGTAATAGATGTTTATATCGTTTATTGCTATTTGAACATAGAAACGTAAAGATTTTATAACTTCTATATAAATTCTAACAATCAACAATTTCAAATAATAGCTAGAAAATCCACTTATCTTTAACAACATCCATTAGTTTCTGATAGAACATTTGATAAGAAAAAATCGACCCGTTTCTTTATATTTTTCTAAAGATATTACAATTTTTACAACCCGTTAAACTCTCTGTACAACTTTCTGTTGGATAACAATCAAACTTCCTGATATTAACATAATACTTTTACAATTCGAACAAACTCTAACTTCAAACTGACCACAAAACAATCAAACTTTCTGAATGTTGTATAGCGGATGTTTGAATTGTATGCGTATATTTATATTGGTCTGTTGTTGTATGTACACATTTCAAATTATTCAATTTTTCCACACAGTAATGATTATGTTGACCTCTATTTCAGTTACTGTCTCATTTACCCTGAATTGATCACATGTCGATAAAATGCTGAATTAAACACTAACGACGCGATTTTCAATGATTAATCGTTTCAAAGTGTCATTAAATCTGGAATCATTAATCACATAGACTGTCCTTTTTTTATAGAGATATATGATATATGTAAATATATTGAAAACTACTCGCATTAATAATTGTTTTATAAACAATGTTATTATAGAACTAAACGACTTGTTTGAATCTAAATGCTTTATTTATTATTACGGTTGGACTAATCTTTCGAAAATTATACTTTGCGGGTAGACATAATCAATATCTAAACAGGTATAATGTCTGATATTGATATTCCACCAAAACTCAGCTTAATTATCAATTTTTAAAGGCTGTGAAGTTGTGAGACTTTTCTATGTCCTGAGGTGTGTTAAATAAGATTTTCGTGAAAAAATCTTCTAACTTGTTTAATTTTAAATCAAATAATAGTCCAATTAGTGGAGGAATTGAACAACAAATTAACCAATTATAAACTTAGTATTCTAACTAACACCTACAATAAGCGATTCATCTTAATTTGTTACCAGTTTATGTCCTCAAGATGTAAAATTAGAATTAGTGACAACTTCTATACAGTAAATTTGTTCTCAACTTGTATAATATAACGTTACTATGCATATTCAAGCATTTCAAATACGTTAAAATTCACACAAATAATAATCTAAAACATCATATGTAGAGCTTTATAATTGCAATAATACATATTATCCCGTTAGACCGACATTACAGATTTCACCACTGCCAATTTAACCGCCAATTCTACGTTAACGTTAATTGTCCTACTGTAGCAATAGATTTTTTGTTTAATAATAAATGTCGTAAAACACCTGAAGGCTTTTTGTTTTATCGTAGCAAAATCTAGGCTTCTATAGTTTCATGTTACCTGTAATGCAATAAATTTTAATGAATACATACTCTGAAATAATCTAGAACATGAATTGTTGCCAACAATGCATCTGTTTAATTTGACTTCGACTAATTATTGTTAGTGTTAAGCTTATATTTGCACTGAATCTAATCTCTCTATCCAACTAGTCTGAAATCTTAGATTTAACCGTATTGTATAATACTATGTAGGTATGGTTAATACGGGACTGGGTTTCACCAGTTATATTTAGACTCTAATGGCCCATTGTATGTTTGGAGTTCTCAGTGTTTCTCTATTACAGTCCTGAGTCTTTGATAAAGCCCAGAATGTCCCCAATAGATAGTCTCTGTACCTCCTGAGATTCGATGAACGGCATCCCAAACCATCGACCTCGAGTCAGAAAAAACAGCGCACTTATACGTATGTGGGCTCATTTCTTATGCCCGTGAGGTGTTTGTTTAAGTGGCAGTACCACTCTTCTTAGATGGAAGAGCCTACAAAGTTCCTCGACTGTCTGGTATCCCAACCACTAGTTTTTGTGGGCTTCGTTTGCAAACTTACTGGTTAGGAATCTTATTGTGTCAGTTCCGGTGCGAAAAAGCTCTTTAACCGTATTACTACTACAGTAAGTAAATAAAAGTGAAGTAATTTAAAATAGAGACACTTCACTTGAAAGAGAAAAGTTAATGAAAATTTCTGCTTCACAAAAAGAAAGAAAATAATGAAAAAAATGTGTTAAGCTTTATTGAATTGGAGCTGTGACGTCAAGTACTACCAATTAACAAACATTGAATGGAGAGCGGAAACTTGACAACTATTGAACCAACTAGGAATAGATTGAAACAACATTAGTAGTAGTTGAAGTTTGAGTGGAATTTTGGCATATTACCAACCAAATACAAAGCAAAGAACAAATAAATAGGACCTAAAATAGAGAAAAGAAATCACATTTTATATAAATACAGTACAAAGATTTTTCAATAAAATGTATAAAATTATTGAAATAATAATATTTATAAAACATTATTCTGGTTTAATTAAGTAATATTAATGATAAAATTATCATTCTCGAATGAATATTTAGCTTGAATTATTCTGACACGTCCTTATTAAGTCAAATGTAACCTGAAGGAGATTATCATTTCGTTTCTCTGACAATTTATTATGTGTGTTATGCCTTGTGGAAATAATGTAAAATATTTCGGAGACAAATAATATATTTTAAATTTAATTTCTGTTCTCTATACACTCTTTTCATGTATTTATTTTGATTGAGTACCTGATTTTATCACGAGAATAATTGAAAAGTGAATCTAAAGGATTGTAGACAATCCGTGATTAGCAATTAAATTAACCATACTGACTGTGAATGAACTAGGCCACACGAATATAAAGTAGGTCCCTTGTTGGGTGGGTGTATGTGCATATTTCAACATAACCTGGCGTTATTTGTCTAGTTGTTGCTCGTTCACGGTATACTACCCCTAAACGCTGTTGGATCTGTTCCTTTTAACCGCATATGAATTCTTTATTATTCCACTCTGTTATAACTAGGCAACCTGCTCGAAAACACGACGACCGTAACAAACACATTCAGAAGGAAATAACAACCACCACAACAATGAAAAGAATATAACTTGGAATGGAAACAACCGTATCAACAAGTCAAGGGTGCCAGTCCACACCTACAACCCCAAACCGTGAAATATATGTAGTTGGATTATTCTAAAAACGACACCAACATACAATTCACGCAACACCAAGCCTAGATTTACAGGATGACGTATATTTAAAGCTTACACAGCTCCTTCTAGACTGAAAACAAATGAGAACAACAAAATCACATCCTGTAAATATTGTCGTAACTATTCAAGTAATATTTCTTTATGCATCAACAGAAACACGATAAGATTTGCGCAAAGTTGTACTAAGAAGCTTATTTCTCAAGAGTCTGTTTTATAAAGAGACAAATACTAAGTCTCATTATTTACAAGAGACAATATGTCCTAAAAATAATAGAGATTTATCAACTTTATTACACCACAAAAAGAAAGAGGAAAATCGTTCTAATTCAATTGTCGTTAAGAAAAGACAAATAACAAATAATACACTGTGTGAGACTTTGAACTCACTCAAGAAAGAAATAATCGAAGTTTTTCCCTTCTATTCTCCCGTAATTAATATAACGTCAAGCGTTATACTGTCAGTTTACCGTGAACGTAACCCTTAAACATCAATCTAATAGTACACAGAGAGAGAGTTGATAAGAGGAGACAAATTTACTGTGAAACAACTATCCGGTTATTGTCATGTTCATCATGTTATAAACACACATCCACATACCACAACAATAACTGAACGTTAATTAAACTCTTCTGATTATAATGAAGGAGTTTTGGGGAAATGTTAAAACTTTCAACCAGAGAATAGTAGGCACCCGAAGGCGGTTAACTACTATCAAGGAATTTAAACGACGTGATTATCATGTTAAATAGACCAAAGAACAAACTATAACAAAATTACAATAGTTTCCAATCTGATGTAAATGATCTGTCGTGTCTATTTTAAAATTGAATACCAGCTGGTGTCGATAATTTAGACTGTCTTATAAATAGACAATAGTTTGATTGTTTAAAATTATTATTAGAAACTATGTTTACACTCTAGTTTTAGAGTTAATTATTGTAGAATTTTGACAAATTGTGTTCTTTTATTCTAAAAGTCTTGAAAGACATTTTCAATTAGCAGAAAATTCAGATTCAATCGACTCGCCCCCAATTCAACTGTTCTAAATTAAGTTAATTAATTTCCTTTCAAATAAGAAAAAAAAAGATGGACTAACCAACAAAAGTAGAAAGTGAACTTTTTAGTCTTTAAGTGTTCTTTAATTTATCAATGAATTACTATTTATATCACAATTTCTATGCATTTCAACAAAAGCATGTCGCTTTTAAAATTTTCGAGTTATGTTTAAATAACTTAAAGAGCACTGCCCATTATAAAAGAAACAAATTAACAGTTTTCAAAGTCAATTATAAAAAGTAACAAGTTATATAAATATAAATGTGAAATAAAAATTGTCTTTTAAAGTAATTTTAATAATGTAAAATAGTAATCATTACTGTACTGTATTGATTACTGGTGTTTGAAAGTTTGCTTGTATATTCGAGAGTTTATACTTAACGTAAACTTTCTATATAAATACGTTATATGCTTCACATCTACTTAATGATTTACTTCAAGTTCTCATAACTTAACGGTATTTTATGTAAAAGTCTTCATTAAAATTACATTAGTTACAATATGTGGTTTCTTGTCGAATCCTAATCGTCCTTTGAATAACAAACGATGTATTTTCCTGTAGACAGATTTCACTCCGGTTAATATATTCGGTCCTGGTTAAAGCCCGCACAATCCCTCCCCCTATCTTTTCTAAGTATAAAATATACTCATCCCTACGTACGAGTCGTCGCCACTTTCACCCATTTAAATTGATTAAATTGAAGCGTTTGTCGAAACTAATTGTGGCCTTAATTTATTCGGGAACTCCACATTTCCCGAACTTAATTACACCAATGTCTCTGACTGACGCTTATCAATAGCGAATAATTTCGTAAATGATCTAAAGCCAACAATAATTCTGCGACAACAGAAATTAGAATTTCAATTGTTTTATTAATAATTACGAGATTATTTGATGAATTTCTGTGAAATTACAATTTTTAACAGTACGGGGATTTGCTGAAATGATGCCCGCGATATGTGTGCAAAATTGGTGGAGGCGCCGGGCGAGTGCGTATTTACCATTCCCGTCTATTTTTCTGAATTATGAGATCTATTTCTAGAAATAGACGTGGAATTAAGCGCAAATACGAAAATTATTAAACGTTAAAGCGTTCTTGTGTGTTACACTTTTCTAAAGCAAACTTTCGTATCTGATTCAAACACAAGCTCTGCATTTTTCAATTACAATTTGCGTATCTGTTAGTACGTACTTTTATTTCGAAAACTTCAACCTCAAACAATTCCTATTTAAAAGTTCTATCCACAAACACTCGCCCAACATACAACAATAGATTTAATCAATTGAAATCCTTGTTCCAACATAGAATTATTTCTGATAATCGTTTCTGACAAAGAGAGAAAATAATGAAAATTTCATTGACGAACGAAGCCATTTACCTCTATTGTCAATAAATTCAGGGACACTTAAATGGGCGGAATAGACAGAGACAACGGATACTGGTAGCTGTTGGTCCCCTTCAACCATAACATTATCTAACGTGAACGGTGTATATAGGACCATTGCTGAATCGCAGCCATAAAGTGCCCAATATAACAATAGAAAGATTATATTGGTTCCTTTTTCGATATTTATGGGAAGTGAAATATGAAATTCCTGCATAGGCAATAGGCGACTTATATCAATATATGTATTATATAGATATGTGTTTTATAATATAACCAGATACTCCCTCGATCTAATTTATTGGATTTATGGATAATTTGAAACAAAAAGGTGCAATATCTTTATACACATGTTCCTGTATTAGTATATAGCGTTGAACGATACTCGAGAGATTTATAATGTTTCGTGTGGAAAGAAATTCGATCTTTTTTCAAGAATTCGGTCAATCAAGAAAACAAACACTAGTGTATATTGTTGTTCCTATAATCAATACGGTTTTTTTAATATTTTATAATAAATCAAGAGATTTCGATAAAGTGAGTAACGTATTACTGTAAAAAAAAACTATAAAAACCAACTAGTTGTAGATAATAATTTCTCCAAATTGAATTGAAAATGTAAATTAAATTGTATTAATAAATGTTTTATATTCTGTTGTAAATATGCAAATAATGCTAATCATAATAATTGCGCCAATAAATAATCAACTATGCAGAAATGATTAACTGGAATTTCCACCACCTGTATTTAAATATCATAAAATAACTCATTTTATTTTGAAAATATCATTTCAATGGAGTAAATTATAAAAAATTTAATTGAACATGATAGGAACAGCAGTATTCCTGCCACATGTTTACCGTAAAATTATATCAAACTTTTCAAATTCTCAATTAATTTACTGACTATTCGTGATGTTTAACTTGTTGGAAAACTCCACATAATCAGTTGATTTTGGTAAAGTTCTGACTGCAACCAACCACGAAAAATATAATCTCAACCGAAAATCGAAGTTAATTAATCACGTGTTAACAACTCTCTTAGACAGTTTACGACATATTAGAAACTTGCCAGAAAATTAATACTAAAGAGAAACTTTCACCATCCCTATAGAATATTATGAAAAGAAGTTTGGACAGTTTTTCGTCTTGTTGTTGGCTTCCCCCTTTTCTTGGGGAAATCTTCCCCCTTTATCCTTTTAATTTTCATCGACATCGTTGTGAAACATCGTAGTGACTACATTCAATACTTAATTAACTCAAATGTCTCATCTACTATTCTCTTTGTTTTGTCTTATCCGGTATAGTTTGTATAGTTAAATGTCAGATTTCAGATATGATTTTATATCACACGTATTATGTTGTAATATTTTATGTAAGGATTAAAGGAACTGTAAAAGCACTGAAACTTTGATTACTTTACATTGAAACTCAGATCGTTGGTAGGCTGGACTGGTTCTAACGAAAATTGAAAAGAAGATATTATTAAATATAAGACCCAGCAATAGGAGGGCGTCTAACACGATGAGATTTAATATATGCCTCCCTATATACATGCAAATACACAAAGAAGACGGGGATAGAGTCGGCGTTGCCTGTGATAAACTGACTGAACAAATTCATAATAATTTGATTGAAAATGTAGCCATCTTTATTAAAACCGTATCGTTTAAGCTATATTGTATTATTATTATTACAACATTAATTCATTATTGACGACAATTCAGTCTTATCACTTTGTATTTTGAGAGAATAGAAGTAGGAGAATGGGTATTTTATAGGAACAAAGAGATCTTTCAATCAATAACACTTTCCGTAGACCAAGTTGACATCGTATTAGAACAGATGGGCGTTAGGAGCGGAATATTGCTGTCATTAGGGCGTTAATGTGCACACTTCGGCGATAAGTTTAACTCGAATACTTGAAAATGAACGTGGACAGACTAGGCGACTTTACTCAAACTACCAAGCCATGATAAACATAAAACATGGTTTTGCTTTTAATTAAACAACAAATAAAAACGTATGGATCAGAGGGAAGAATTATATAGGGCGAACAACCTATTGACATCATCAATAATAAACAATTAATCACAGCTTATATATGTGTGTGTTTGTAAGTCCATTTAGATTGATTCGATTTCCAATCCATGTACATATTTCAAGAATTGAGGGATTCGAACAGTTACTACGTGACATATTGTCAACTTTATTTCAAAACTGTTTATGATGACAATCTAACAGGAAGAGCAAAAGAAAAGAGTAATACACACAAAAAAAAAGAAATATGTATTGGAAAATCTGTCTATTTGGATGAAATATGCAAAATAAGACTGTAAATCAAATTGTATGATAATGACAGGTATTCTTTCATTGTTACTTGAACAGTAAAATACCTTTCAAACTAAATTATAAAACAGTACATTTCAAAATTGACCCCATTTATAAGATTATGTCTTCAATCTTTATGACACTTCTAAAGCCAATTTTGTCGACTTTTTTACTAGTTAAGCCATCAGTAATTAATTATGTTTATTAAAATAAAAAATCTTACCAAAAACAATTAGTTCTTTTCGTTGTCAGAGAAGAAAACGACATCAACATTCTTAAATTAGCAGTAGAATTGGTTAAACAAGAAATAATAAACGATATTTTTAATAAAAGCGATCGGATGAACCCACAAAAAAAAACAAACACAGAAACAGAAAGCTTTGTTATACGCCTGTGCGTATTCATCGGAATCCGTCATATTTGGCCCACAAAAAAAATGAAATAAATGATTAAAAACGAAAACCACCAACGAAATGAATTTTTATGGAAAATCCAAAATCAATAGCAAAGATTATCTTACATTGTTAATCCATACGAAAATGTAATATTAGAATAGATGTATGAAGGGCTGATCATTAATCTGTTGGGGTGAAATTTGAGCTTTCTTCTAAAATCAATACGATCAATGAAAAAGTTAATGTTTGTGACGTTATGGTGATGGCAATGTTCAGTTACATAGAGCACTAATGGATATGTAACCATATTAAATTCATAGTCCTATCCAAGACGTGTTATTATTAAAGCTGGAATTTTTCTATGCATTTTTTAAATATTAGAGCACCTGCAGTGTTGAAATAACCATATTCAAGTTTTTTTTTATATACTTTGTCAATATAGCGATGTACTTCTGTTCTTCTATTTTGTGATGAATCAAATAACAAGGAAAGTGTAGAACGGTGGAAAAATTATCTGAAAACCTCCTCACATCAATTTCCCTTATATTTTTAGCAAATACTAAAAATAACTTTCACACGAACCCACAATATTTTATTCTTTATAACCATCTACATACCCCTATCCATTATCCTTTCTATACGACAAAAAAAATTCAAGATTTTGTAAAAAAATTGATTAATATTGATTTTTGTAGTCTTTTTATCCGAATTCGATTTAGGCATTTGTTACTTAAATTCTATTTGTTTAATGAAAAATCCCTCTTAAACTGAATTCTTCAACTATTCTATTTTCTGCATCACATCACTTTTGTAATGAAGAATGTTTGTTGAACATACCGGATTTATTTCCATTATTCTATATTTTATAGCAAAAAACTTTTTTAGTTGCAAATTACAACTTATCTTGTCGAGTAATTTAGCAACGAAGAATTTCTAAATCGGCGATTTAATGCAGCACTAGTCTACAGACTCAGCTAGCAACTAAATGCATTATGGTAAAGTTTTACAACATGCAAAACTTTCAAAAAGAATGAAAGTAATAAAAACAGAAAAAGTGTAATAACTGATAGAACATGCCATAAATCTTTAGTTTTTCTAATTACTAGTTTTCTTATTTTCTTCATTCGTTTTTAATTGAATTCAATTTCATATTTTTATAACAACCAATCAAAATCGATCATATCAAGTCAAGTTGATGAAACTCTCATGAAATCTTTCTCTCACTAAAACTCCTGAAATTTTGTCCATAAACTTTTTACGGTTTGTCGCCTTGAATCGGTCGATTGATCTCTTTATCAGATGTGTGTGTCATTATTGATGTTAGCCAATATTACAGTGAACAAAGAAGAACTATTCAAGCCCTTTTTGTATTTTTTTAATGATTTCATTTATTTCACAAAGAAGTGTTATTATCTCCAAGAAATTGGACAGATTTCCAACAATTGATACTAAACTTGCTATCCATCAAATTGTTCAATTAAATTGCTACCTGTTCATTAATATTTGAATTTTTTATTGATTGTATAGAAATTGGTTTGACATTCAGGGTTATAATTATTAAATTTCATAAGTTAGTAGGACTTAAAAACGGAGAAGAGTGACAACAAAGTTTTCAGTTTTTCTTTCTGTAAGGAAGAAGCAACTCACATTTAACTTTTCACTCGTTAAAACTTATTTATACATCAACTTTTTTTTATGATTGCGCTTTACGGTTAGTATAGAGTTTCATTTTCAGCATTACCAACATAAAGGAGCTCATTGCATCAAGATTTCACCAACAACTCGATACATCGTGGCATGCTTACATGATAAGTGCAATGAACAAGATCGATAATTCAATAATTCCAACAAATTGTTTGATGACACGAAATTGTCTTTATTTTGTGCAATAATGAATTTATTTCCATTATCAATATGCCCGTAATTAGTTAAATTGTCCGTTTTGGATGTTATCCAAGAAACTTACACTATTCTGTGAAACTAATATCCTGTAAGCCTTTTGAATTTAAAACGTACTAACAAAAACTACAATAAAAGCTTAACATTCTGGAATTATATAATTAAATTCTGTAAAAACAACGAAGAAAAAAGAAGAAACAACAATATTCTGAAATCGTAGTAGCACTGTTGCCGGAACACTATGTAGACCCCAATGGAGAGCTTTAAAGCTCTTTGAAACGTCTTGCGTAATTATATTTATGAGATACGCTGCTACACCAACAGTCTCTTCAAAAACCCAACGTTGATATTTGATAATATGGAAAATTTGAATTAAAACGGAGTTTTCTAATTAATGACCTTAAGTTTTACCAACGTCGTGGACATATGAATTTCGACAAGATTTATATACCGTTACTACAACGAAAGTTTCTCCAAAACTCATACTGTTGGTCTCTTCTTTCATCATTTATTCGGATTTTTGTCGATATTATGCAGCAAGAGAACCTAGCTAGAGTTCTCTTGTTTTCTCTTTTTTTTTTGTTCCTTATGGCATTTAGTTATGAAGTTAGCCAACATATAAAGCGGTCAACCGACCAAAAGATTGTCTCATATTTCACTAGATTCTCTAGAGGAGCGTTGAATGGGAACGAAAACAACACAGAAAACCACGTATACGGATAGATTAGTAGAGAGGTGTGAAATATTACTTTATCATTTCAACTTATTGTACGAGAAAATTATGCTATTACGCTAATTACTTCGCACTTTACTAAAATATTACTCCTACAAAATAAAACGTAGTTTACTTGAATAATTTTGTAAGGTAATTGTACTTTATTACAATTAACTTGAGAGAATCAAGCAAATCAATGTAAATTTCACAGCATTTACAAAATAACAAAACAAAACCGTATATATATATTCACACCAAGAACATCTTAATTAAAATTCATGCTGAATGGAGCACTTAATGAGATTTTATTTTTAAAAATGCTGGAATATCTCCCGACGTTTTCCAATTAACATACAGTGATTTAAGCCACATTTTGACGACGCATCGTATTCGTACATGTATTTGAACCGTATTATTAAAATACGTCATCAATTCGTATTCAAAACCGGCCACGTGACATCACTACAAATAAATTATGTTTACGCCTGATTGAACAATCCCCCACATGAATTGTATTGAAACCGCACCGTAGGTTTGCCTTTGAATACAAGCCAGAATTATTCAAACTACTCTCAGTGTGACGTCACTGTTGAGTCGTCAAGAACCATGGTTTCAAAGCGAGTTGAACCGGTTTAAAGATGTTGCATCACCAAAATATGGCTTTAATTTTGCTTTTGTTGCTTGAAAAATTAGTCCCAAAGCAGACGAAAATGATTATTAAAGAAAACAAAGTGTGAATAACGCACAGATGACATTATAAATTATAAAGACACAATCTAATTTGTTTTGCTGACAGATTTTATTAAATCTACTGTAGGTATGTATTTCTAGACTGAAAGTGAACTTCTTTGTAGTTCTTTAATCTTATTCCGGGATCTAATAGTAAATTTCGAATAAGATGTGAATATTACACAAACACCAATTTTCTAGTAAATTCAAATTCGTACCAAACTATCTTTTTCCATAGAGAAAGAAGTAAAAGTAATTTTAAAGAAATTGCTTTCTTATACGTTTATATCCGGCTGGATTTGGACGATTTTAGTTTTATTATCATAAATTCTAGATTCGATCAGAACTGAACGTATTAAAACACTAAAAATATTTTATAATTTAGTTATTTTATATTCAACTAGATCTTGTGTACTTGTAATTTTATTTAACGTCGACAAACATCGATGAAAATGATCACAGACGATGAAAAACAGACCAATATTTTCTTTAACAAATTAATTAATTAGAATCATCTCTTTTAAACCCTGAAGCTATTTGATATGCAGTAGAGCAATTCCGATCAATTGCTCAACAAAAAATTCCTTTTCACCCCCCCACAAATATAATCAAATTATATCAAAAGATGATCAAGGGAAGTTTCGTATTTTTTTCTGTATTTTTAAATTGCTTTTGAATGATAAAAAAAAACACTTTAATCTTGACTAAAATTGAATATACAACAAAAAATTTCAGATAACATTAGGACATCTAGTGTTAGAGATGAAAAAATTTATAATAAAACACCATATAAATATTTAGAGTCGAATAATTTCCATTTGTTATCCTTGCTTGGAGCAAAACAAAACACCCATTTCTATAAATTCTGGAACAATTCATCTACACACACAGATATAATCATACGAAAGTAGCTGAATTTAATTTAAAACAACCCAATTGACAAAAACTTTAAACTTACCTTTCCTGTTTTAATTAATTTGTCTCTAGGCTTGATACAATTTAAATTTTATTAAGTCATCTTTTCTGTTTTAATTTCTATATATGTATACCATTATAATTAAAACGGAAATTATAATTAAAAAGTAAATAATTTCGGGCAATTTGCATTATTATACCCAATTTAGAAACATTTTATTTTCAACTAGGGACAGAGAATATCTATCATTTTTTCAACAATGTCATTAGATGATCAACAAAAATCCGAGCCTAGAATTTATAAAATTCATAAACTAGAAAAGTTTCTTGCCAGCAGTTTGTTTAGATGGTTGGTTGGTTGGTTAGTTGGTTAGTTGTTATGAAAAGAAAACCGGAAAGTTGGAAAAAGACAGTTTAATGTCGTTGAAGGAGAGACGCAATCTTAACTTTATCCAACCTAGGTAATATACATACATACAACACAACCAGGATAAAGGATATCAATTTTAAACAAAAACAAAAAGAACATGTTATTTTATATTCCGTGTTTTTGTTTTGTCGTTTATATTATAAAATAAAGTGAAATAATAAAAAATTTAAACTAACAAATGATCGATTCAACCAATAATCAACAAACGAATTTTAATTGTAATTAAAAATTTATTGATATCAAGCGACAAATTAACAAATTTAATGGATCAAATATATGTTATTTCGGCATTCCCAAAACTCAAACATTTAATCGAATTAATCACTAATAATAAATTCCATAATTTTATGATCTGATTGATAAAAACGAACTTTATAATTAACGACACTTTTTGCGTGTTAACAACAATATTTCCATGCATTGATAACGGAAAGAAAACAAATAAACAAAGTACTATACGGTAGATTTTATTGAGAGAAAACACGTCAGATTGAAAAGTTAAAATTAGCATCTTTTAGACAAAAAAAAGCTTAGTTTTTTTCTAATTTTTACTTCGTATAATCAAAACCAACATCAAAACCAGGAAATTAAATATTTAAAGCTGTGTCTTTAGGGGGAGAAAATCATTTCTGACTTAAGTACTGTTCCCCAGAGACAGACGAATTCTTCAGTAGCTAGTAATGCGGATGTCTTGTTTTCTCTAAGATTTTACTTTACAATCAGTAAAAGATATTGTAAGTGAACAACTTGGTTAATCTAGTATATTATTTCCAGACACGCTATTTTTAATACACGAAACTAGTAGTTTCGTTAGATATTAATTGATAAACGGTTTGTTTGAATTAATCGAGTTGCATTATTCAATTGTGTATTTAAATTTATTTAAAATTTATTATCACTGGAAGTAATGAAATTTTAAATATTAACCAGAACTGATACAATTCATTGAATAAACATTAAACTAT